>CAUYQG010287847.1:0-44067 GCA_963574415.1 Tarsius wallacei | reverse complement strand
CCGGCCGCCCACCCTGTCAAGGCTGCCGGGGGGGGAACAGCCCCCTGCCACCCATTGTTTGCAAAACAGTTAGACTCCAACCAAAAAAAAAAAAAAAAAAAAAAAAAAAGGAAAGAATGTTTCTGGTCTCAAACAACCCCTACTGGACTGAATGAACCAAGAAAATGTTTAATTAAGCAAAAAGCATACACAAATGGAAATATATACACTCCTTCTGATTCGACGAGTGTAACTATTGTAGAGCTATTTCACAGTCTCAACATTGACCTGGAGCTAATATCTGCGGCTTGTCTCAAATTAAATATCGGGACAAAGCCTTGAAGAGAACTCTTTCAGACCATTCTTCCTCAACAGAAATGATGTGCTACCTGTTCGACTAGATAATCCTCAAAGAAGGTCATCAAGAAACAACTGCCTGGACCGAGTCAGCTTCTAAAACAGTTGACCACAGCTTCCATGGCATTGCCATCCCTACCTCACCCCACCCCGGGAGCCACAATTTGCTTCCACAAGGAGAGGGTCCTGGCTTTCTGAACAGAACCAAAGTTGTCTTGTGGACACAGTGGCCAGCAAGAAAGTAGGTAGATGACTCAGCAGATGACTCACCGTGGCCTAAATGTTACCCTCCTCCCAGCCAGAAGGCCCAACCCCTCACCCCAAATGAAGTTTTTGTCAGTAGACAAGGAGGTAAATGAAATGTTATACATGAATAAACGAAGGGGCTAAAAAACAGTACAGCGCCCTAAAGATGAAAGCAGGGATCAGTGAGGTCAGAAAGAAATGGGAATTTGCCACCAGGGCTTTTCCCCCAGGACTCCCCGAGGGTTCCCTGGGCATGTTTTGAATATTCACATCTGAACTTAGATGAAGGACATGATTTTGCAGATTGCCCGCCCAAGAGAGTCTGTATATGATCCTTTGTGTCTAAGTGTATGTCGAGTGGCATCCTTATTTTTCCTTATTGAAATTGCATAATTCCTTTCAATGGCTTACCATATAGTGCTTAAAATTATGATTGGTTTATTACAACCAGCCACAGATGCCTGCTGAAAAGTGTTTTTGGAAATACTGTATGTAAAGTAGAGAAAAGAGAAGATGCTCTGGGCATATTACTCTAGCCTATTACTCTTTATCTGCATTGTGAAATTACTGTTTCAGTCTGTATTCTTGGAACTTGTAAAGATGTATGCAGTTGGAAACATACACAGGTGCACACAGCCCCACTCACGTTGGTGACCTTATTAACGCAGGCATATGTGTGACCCTGATAGCAGATACTCATTTTGACCTACCCTGCTTCCAGATGGTTTCTCCTTGGGTCCTCAATTATCAGCTTGCAGCTTAGAGGATACACCTCGCCTGCACAAAGGAAAACTTATGCCAGCAAACAGGTTACAATCTACAAGAACATATTAATACATTCTGCACTTTTTCTTCCTTTGTTATTTGGTATAAAACCTAGTAGAGAGGCTTGCAAGTAAATGTGGTACTTGGCCTCTGACTCTCTTTCTCGGTACCATCTCCACAGTTGCCACAAAAAGTGCTCATGCTCACATTTGTGGGTTGGTCCTCCCACGTCATTTTAACAGGTCTGCTCTGTAACCTCACAGCTCCTTGGTCTCTGTCAGGTGAGGACCTCTGGAGAGTAATTAAGTGTAAGACACTTAGTAGTCAGGCTGTGCACTGACTCCCCTGACGGAGCAGGTGCAGAGACCTCCCTGCAGAGCCCTGCCACACCTGTCACTTTCCTCCAGCCTTCCGTGTCCAAACACACGCACGGGAATCGAGAGTAAATGAGAGAAGGGGTCGATCCATTTGGCCATTTCAAAGAAAAGCCCTGTTCTTTTCAGTGGAAGCATTTTGTTCAGCTTAACTTTCTTCAAATCTCCACTTCCACTGTCCAAAGCTTTTAGAGGTGATCAGTCCCAGCAGCTGAGTCAACTAGTGTTATCTTTAATATAATCATTATTTAACCCTTTGCACTCAGATGTTCCCTCTCACAGGACATCAGAAATCTAGCAGACCACTTGGATGTCCCCCTCAGAGGTCATAAAGAGATTGCTGGTGATTATACAGGACAAACTTAAGCCAGTGCAAATTTTTCAAAAATGTATTTTTCCTTGAAATTTCCCATTCAAATTGCATAAAAAAGCAAATAAAGAAATGGAATATAGCCGGGCTCAGTGGCTCAGCCTGTAATCCCAGCACTTTGGGAGGCTGAGGTGAGTGGATCGCCTGAGGCCGTGGGTTCGAGACTCGCCTGGGCAACTTGGCAAGACTTCATCTCTACAATAAATCAAAAATTAGCCGGGTGTGGTAGCGCACACCTGTAGTTCCAGCTACATGGAAGGCTGAGGTGGAAGGATTGACGGAGCCCAGCAGGTCAAGGCTGCAGTGGCCAGGAGCAGCCACTGCACTCCAGTCTGAGCGACAGAGTGAGACTCCAACTCAAAAAAATAAAAAAAGAAAGAAAAGGAATATATACTGAGATACACGTAAAAAAGTCAACTGGCATCATATAGAAAGACAACTTGTGAAGTGCTTTCACATTGGTGCACAGACTGGACAATGAATTACATATTGTTAATGTGGGGGGAAGAAAACAAGACTGCATTGTCTGCTCGAACAGAAAAACACGAGGTGGAAGACATCCAACAAATTACTATTGCACAATATGTATCAGTGAACCTACAATGCTTGTCGGTGACTATTTAACATGTTACCATACATTAAAAAAATAGATTTAAAATGTTTATTTTTTGGTAATAAATAAGTTCCTCAATGTCCAAAATTCCATAAGCCAAATATCATTACATAAAATAATTGGCTCCAGCGCTCTGCTATTTAATAGGAAGTGATCCGTTTTTCATTGTCTCGAGATGATTTGCAAGATGTCTCTGAGTGCAAAAGGTTAATATACATTATACCATCAGGTAATTCACCGGCATTGCTCTCAAAAGCTGAAATCTTCCTTTGATGGTTTTTCAGATTCTACCATGTAATCAACTTCCTCTTCTATCCTAGATTTGGTAAACGTAACTCACAGATTTTTTCCAAGACAGTTTTGGTCTTCAATAGTCTCAGTGCACTTGAACTTGTTAGAACTTTCATCCTCAGTTTTTGTTCCAATGGGTGGTGGTACCTCGGAGGAGGCCTGGGCAAGAGAGGCCAAGCCCTCCTCCTCACCTGCACAAGCCCCTGAGCAGACCACCCTTTGGCATCTACACCCCTTCCTTGTGTGCCTTCTCCATCTGCACCTTGCTCACCTCCCCTTTCCCAGGCAGGTAGGGTCATCCATGACTGTCTCCTACAGACACGGCACCAGCAGAAGCGATGTGCGCCTGGAAGCAAACAGAACCCTTCCAGAAAGCAGACTTGCCCTGAGGTATAGTCCAGAAACACAGGCAGCCACTGCGCACTGAAGCCAGGAAGAGAGGACGTGGCTGGAATACCACTTGCCAGAGCTACAGGCCTGCCAAGGAGCCTCTTTAGTCCTGAAACATCCATCTGGCATTTGAAGAGCATGGAGCTCATTCAGCTTCTATATTAGAAGTTTTTTCTGGCAAGATGGGAAAGAAGTAAAGGAGGAAGATAACTCTCCTAACCTGGACAATAAAAAAAAGGCCATGTACTAGAGGGGAACCACATACCAGAAGAGAGGGGAGCTGGGCCCTAGTGATCACTGCAATGAAATGTCCCCTGTGTGTCTGGCCCTTTGGGGAAGCAAGTCGCAGAGGCTACGGATCACAGGAAGGCATTGGGTTTCATGTGGCAGGGCCTGAAAACACCAAGACCCTTGGCTGACAAGGTATCAGGCAATGCTCTGGACCATTCCTGGAGTGGTGGGAACACAGAGACGTTCATCAACGTGGAGCTCTGTCTCCAGCCTACGTGTGGGGCAGCAGGGCCACATGTGGCTCCACAGGCCACGACGCACACCGAGCGCCTCACGCCTTGGAATCTGAATGGCGTGGCAGGTCACCCCTCACTCCCCTGTTGGAACTTCCACACAGGAAGCTGGGTTTCTAGAGGGTTCCATGACTTGATCGTCTGTAATCCCTAGCACCTGTTCACAGCCTCACAAAAACAAAACCAAGGAAGTTTATCAGTAGTGCCCAGCCTTTTCCGAGTTATTTTACACCCACCTCTCACCTCTCTCAGAAAGGGAACACTGATGTCGGTAGGCATCACACACCCTGGGAGGTGAGGCTGAAGTAAGGCCGCTAGGGGAGACAGAATTGCTCCCAGCCCCTGGGCGGCATAACAGTAACAAGGATGGGGAAGAAGAGGGACAAGGAGGTCGACGTGATCACGCCTCACAAAAGTGCCAGAGGACAAACTCTTTCTGAGCTCTTAAGCAGCACTCATTCGCATGACCACCGGAAAAGAGGAAGAGAGACCTTCGTAATCTGAAACTTCAGGCAGGCCCAGCCGGACCCTGAGAGCCACCACCTGTGTTAGCCTGGGCTCGCTGATCTACTCAACATCACTTCCCCTCAGCCTCACCACCACCCTCCTGCACCTGCACCGAGGAAAACCACCTCAGTGCCATCCCCAGCCCCAGTTCTGGCTCCTCAGGAACTGCAGACCTGAGGCACGATGCACATCCTCTCCTGTCCAGCCCTTGTCTAATTCATATCTCACATGTCCTTTCAACCGAAGAGATGAAGTTGGCAAAACAACAGAATGCAGTGAACAAAGCCCCACCACCTCCGCCCCCTTTGGATGAAAAGCGGTGCGCTGACCGGCATGCTGAGGTGACACTGCGGCCGGGATCCTCAGGGAGATGTCTACACATTCTATGTTAGCTGTCCTCTCTTCCCACTAGATGGCTTACCCATTTTTTCAGTCATCCTGGCTATTTTCATCTCTAATCAATAGCCCTGGTCCCATCAAGATTTTCATTGATGTTTTCAGTAAGCTCTTAGAAACAGATCTTTAAAACAAATTTTTTTAATCATAAAAGGACCCAGAGGCAACGGTGATGTCACCTCTTCCGTTTCCCGTGTTTGAATAAAGTTAACACTCTGTGAAGTGTTGCTTGTTTTGGTTCAGTCAGTATTCAGGGAAAATGTGACAGTCCACAACGATAATAAAGCAGAGAGCAGCCAGAATACAAGATTTAAAAAAAAAAAAACTACCCTGGCCAACTTCCAGTTCACATCCATTAATAGCCAAGATCCAGCCAGCCACAGGTGCCACTCCAGATGACTGAAAAACGTGGAGCTCTCTGGTTGGCAGAAACCCCGATTACCTGGGCACCGATGAACACTCGTGTGTATTTGTGTGTACAGACAGAAGCATACCACGTTGATCTGTGAATCACTGGCTTCGGTTCTGTGCAGGTATGGGAAGGGCCCAGTTCCTTCCTGTGGCCCAGCTGCTCGTCAGTGAGGCTGTGTATTCCCTGACAACACCCTTCACCTGGTCAGGAAAGCCAGTTGACAGAACTGCCAGCTCGCTGGTTTGTGGAGCACAGAACTTGTCTTCTCTGCCATTTCCTCATCAGACAGCTTCAGGGGGAAAGTTTTATTTATCTTTTCCTCTTCGACCCTGTGAGCCATCCCATGGCTCCTCAGAGAGCCCAGTAAATGGATTTAAGCGTACACAAGTTACAGGCCTCTGCTACTAAGGTTTTTTTGTGCGCGCTTCTAAGCTCTAAGAAGCAGGAGGCTTGTACTTCAAAAAAAAAAAAGGTACTTGCCAGTAGCACATTGCATGGGACTAAGATGTATTGTCTAACTGTAGTGCCTCTGTGCATTTGATCACTGGCCTAGGGAGTGAGGGCAATCATGGCTCAGGCCTTTTTCCCATGACTATGATTTCTTTCTCATGGTTTTGTTTTAATTTCCTGCTGGTTCAGTCGGTGTGCTAGCTGCATGTCCTTGCTGTTGTACTTGTGTCAAATGATTCTCTAACTTCCTTTGGAAAGCACTAATGAATAAGTGCTGTTTCTCTTCTCTATTGTTGGGTTTTTTGTAAAGTTGCTCAAATGCTCTCAGGTATGGCGGCTCTGAACGGAGGACTTGGCGCCACAGGCTTGACGAATGGCACGGCTGGCACCATGGACGCCCTCACCCAGGCCTACTCAGGAATTCAGCAGTATGCAGCCGCCGCGCTGCCCACCCTGTACAGCCAGAGCCTGCTGCAGCAGCAGAGCGCGGCGGGCAGCCAGAAGGAAGGTAGGTGCCGCCCTCACCCCGGGCAGGCAGCACTGGCCTTCAGAGCACGCGTTTGGAAGGTGCCAAGCCCAACCAGTGTCATGACAGAAAGCGGGCATTTTATTGCTGTTATTCGTGCTTTCAGAAAACAAAAAAACTGCAAGCTGGGCGTGGTGGCATACACCTAGTCCCAGCCTGTCAAGCGGGTTGCTGGAGCCCAGGAGTTCAAGGCTGTGGTGCACGTGATCGTGCCTGTGAACGGCCACTGCACTCCAGCATGGGCCACACAGCAAGACGCTGTCTCTGAGAAACAAAAACCTAAGCCTGAACCGTTTACTTCCATCCTCTTCTTTGCTCAGTCTTACATTTACCTTTTGACTTGATTCTTCATCTGTCCCTTTAGATGAAGGTCTCATCCACTGTGTATTTATAGGCAGTTACTAGCTGCTGCCATCAAAAAATGGCTAGGGACTGCCCCTCCCAAATCAACGTGACACATCACACCCTCACATGTGAATCCTGATCAGGGGAAGGGGACCAATGGGTCACAGGTTGTGCGGGGGAAGCCCTCTCTCTCTCCTGCATTTGCCAGGTTTTCCAGAGTCCACATACCCTGTGATTGTGTGGCTGCCTCTCTGTAGGCAGCGGTTTTCAGGCGAATGATAAATTCCACAGTTAGGATTGACTTGGCCTTTGTTTGATTGGGGGGTCTTCTGGAAAAGCAAGTTAGTGATTGATTGTGTTGCTTCTCTGCCAATAAAACCAAATAAACTTCAGGAAGTTACTGCTAAGAATAAATTACAGCTAATTATAAAATGGTTCATGAGCTAGTCCAAATAAGGAGAATTTGTCATTCTTTCTTCTCGTTTCTTCTTCCTTAATTGAAGTTGCTCTAAAGCCAAAGGTGGTTTTTTAACTTGTTTGGAATATGGAGAAAGAAGCTAGGCTAGACAAGCACTAAAGAAGATTCCTGTTCAATTTCTTTTCCTTTATCCTCACCCCATGTTCCAACTGCTTTTACCTGAAAACTTTGTCTTTAAACAGGGATTTCTGTAAGAAATAATAGCTTTACTTTGTCAAGTTGTGAATTTTAAGAGAACACAGCTTAAGAAATAGTCATGTATTTTTTTTTTAAAAAAGGAAAAAGTGTTTCCTTTTTATAAAAAACATAGAGATCGCTGAAAAAAGGAAAGATACAGGAAAGTCGAAGTTACTCTTCCTTGTTTCAACTTCCTCTCTGCTCTTAACTCTGACTGTTGCTATAATTTTTTAAACATACAGTGTTCAGATACCTGTGGTTCACCAGGCGTGTGGAAGACACCCTGCATCATAAGTCCCACGTCTTCCCAGAGAAAGGCCTGTACTCATCCCTCTGTCCAGGATCCTGTAAGACGATGATCTCCTCAGACAGGGGCCGCACAGCCAGGTCCCCCACTTGGCTTTAGAGAATGTGATCGCTCCGTTATCTGGCAGGACCTTACAGCAAAGGACATAGT
The DNA here is from genome assembly GCA_963574415.1 of Tarsius wallacei. Lineage (NCBI taxonomy): Eukaryota > Metazoa > Chordata > Mammalia > Primates > Tarsiidae > Tarsius > Tarsius wallacei. Next base: position 36,410 of record CAUYQG010287847.1, on the reverse strand, counting down.
CTGAGGCACTGAGAGAATAGCCCGGGAAGACTCAGAAGTCCATAGTGCAGAGCTAACGTCTTTATGAGTTGCTTCACCCCAGTCCACTGCCCTAAATTTCCTTGCCTTGAGTTTTAGGGATTACTTAGTGCAGTAATTATCCCCCTCTGGTGAACAGGTCAAAATAACTATGCCAACTCCAGATTTAGATATGTGGGTACCAGAAGCTTAGTTTAGGGGGATGGTGGTGGTAGCGGCGGTGGTGGGTTTTGGTTTGTTCAGTGTTTTTTTCCATCACCTCCCACCTTCTCATACTTCTCTTCTGATCACCTTCTCCTAACCATTTCTTGTGTGCTCAAGAAATTTAAGCCGGCCAGGCTCGGTGGCTCGGACTGTAATCCCAGTACTTTGGAAGGTCAAGGCAAGTGGATTGCCTGAGCCCGTGGGTTTGATACCAGCCCGGGCAACTTGGCAAGACCTCATCTCTACAATAAATCAAAAATTAGCTGCATGTGGTAGTATGCGCCTGTAGTTCTGGCTACTTGTAAGACTGAGGCAGAAGGATTGCCGAAGCCCAGCAGGTCGACACTGGGGTGGCCACGAGTGTGCCACTGCACTCCAGCCTGGTCGATGGAGTAAGACTCCAATTCAAAAAAAAAAAGGAAAGAAATTTAAGCCGTCTTACTATTACTTTAAGTAACGCTTAATTTTGAAAGCAAATTATACCAGTAGGGGCAAGAAACTATAATGGGTTCCAGTACTCAACAGATGCTTAGATTTTCTACTCCACAGTTCTGTCCTTAGTCATGAGAGCTGAAAGTCGGCGTGATGGATGTAGCCATGTACCATGGTTTGTTTTTCTCCCACAGGAAAGTGAGCCAGAGTCTGGTTTTGTAAAAAGTAAATAAATAAGTAAATAAATGGTTTTAATTTTTTTCCCAGCTAAATCTTCTGAAGGGATATGGCATCTCTACAGCCCTAAATCCAGGAAAGTAACCACCTTTCTTGCCATCCCCAAATATCCTCTGACTGCTCACAACGTCCCATCTTCCTTTATTTGTAGGAGGTGAGATACACACACACTCTCACACACACACATTCTCTCTCACACACACACAGTCAGAGCCCCTGTAGACCCAAGGACAAGCTGGTGGTCTCATTCAACTTTGTGCCCACAAACACCCCCAGAGCTTGATGCTAGACCAAGCACCCTGTGAGAAAGACAACATGGGAACGCCCCAGCCAGCCAGGACTGACAGTAGAACACAGGCACCTTTCCCAAGTTAAAAATCACATGTGTTAGAAGTGAAAGGGCAAACTGTGAACAGGGCTTCACTCACTACTCCCAGAGGTGGAGGAGAGGGTGATCACAGCTGGAATCCTCCAAAAAATAGTTGATACTGTTTTCTGTCCTTTGTATCAGCCAGCTTAGTTGTATACATGAGTAGTTTTCCATAGGAAATCATCCTTTTGTCATTTTAATATTAAAAACTTGGTTGGGCTCATTGGCTCAGACTGTCATCCCAGCACTTTGGAGGCCAAGGCAAGTGGACTGCTTGAGCCCACAGGTTCAAGACCAGCCCAGGCAACTTGGCAAGAACCTCGTCTCTACAATAAATCAAAATATTAGCTGGGCGTGGTAGCATGCGCCCATAGTTCCAGCTGCTTGGAAGGCTGAGGCGGAAGGTTCGCCGGAGCCCAGCAGGTTAACACTGGGGTGGGTGTTAAGTGTGCCACTGCACTCCAGCCTGGGCGACGGATTCAGACTGCGACTCAAAAAAAAAAAAAAAAAACTTTGGGAGTATGCATAGTCAGACTGTTTCTTGGTGATGAAAAAACTGGGAGGTCTACATCAGCAGATGCTGTGGACATTTTCTTCTGGTCTCTCTAGCTGGCATGGTATATTCAGAGTGTGCAGTGTTCTAGAATGCAAAGGTCATTCAGGCATACCCAGGAACCTGCCATATGCGTTAAAACTGTATTTTCTCCCCAGGCTTCAGGAGGTGAGATGTACCTCACGACTCACACTGGGTCCCGGGAATCCTCATTTGTGCATGTGGATCTTTTATTTAGCAGGCACATTAAATCTGGTGGCACCAGACTTGACCAATATACATCTTGCCGAGGACGTGCACGGCACAGTAGCACTCAGAGCATCCCTGTGCGTGTTGAATTTTGATTTTTAAGAGTTGTTTTTTAAAACCAGAAAACAGGGACATAAGTCCTGCAATTGTGTCCCTTTAAAAGGGAGACTGCCTCCCATGCACTGGAATGTGGGCGTGTCCACGGGAAATGTGAGCAATATAGAAAGCTGAGGTTGTCCTGCAGATACATTTTTAAATAAGGAAGAAACACACTTCATCCCTGTGGCTTCTGAAGTTTGCCTCCAGAGCCTTCCTCGTGAAAAGCCCCATTCATTAGAACGCTGTTTTATGATTTATCTTAGGGGGTCAGGGGGGAAATCTTAGCTTGAAATTTCTTTGCAAAAATGTTTATCCATGCATTTTTACAAAGTTTTTTTTATCCCCGCTTTATTTTTCTTCAGCCCGTTCACACAGGCACCCTTTCCCCATCTGGGGAGCCCACTGCAGCCGTCCCCTGGGGCCTCCCTGTGGGGCAGGCAGGTCCCTCTCCTGTGAACCAGGTGAGGACTCGTGACCTGCTGCAGAAGCTACCTCAGCACTTCTGTGAATCCTCCCTCAGACACCGCGTCCAAACACCCAAGAATCACCGGGTCCTTTTCTCCCTCCTGCTCATCTGGACTCCCTTCCCCTTGTCGCTTCTTTTAACTTTCAGAGACTCTCGAAGGGTGGGTGGAGAGTCAGCAGAGGGAAATGGAGAGGAACTGAGGAGAGCTCATCTCTCCGACCGTACAGCTTAAGGTCTTCCCTGCCCTGCCTTGCTTCTCGGGCAGAACAAGGAGGCTGGACAGGGATGGGGAAGGTGCAAGTTCGCTCCGCTCTGCCTTTGACTGGCTTCTACATCCACTGCCTCCTTCCCAAGGCTAACACCCAGTGGGCTAATTCCCACCGAAGCCATGAGACTCAGCTGCCTTTTTCCCCTGCCTTGACTCCTTGCCAGTCATTGTTAAGAGATCCGACGAATCAAAGCTGGCTGGATAACCAGGCAGACGACTGGGAAATCTGAGCAGCACCCCTGCTGCATCCATTATTGTCAACGGTTGCAATTTACTTGGAATGCACAGAACACCCTCCTTTCCTCTAAGGCAGGAGTCCCCAACCCCGGGGCTGTGGACTGGTACTGGTCCGTGGCCTGTTAGGAACTGGACCACACAGCAGGAGGTGAGCAACAGCTGAAGCTCAGCCTTCTGTCAGATCAGCCACGGCATTAGATTCTCGTAGGAGCACAAACCCTGCTGTGAACTGCACATGACGAGGGATCTAGGTTGCACGCTCCTTATGAGAACCTAATGCCTGATGATCTTCCCCCACCCCGTCCATGGAAAAACTGTCTTCCATGAAACTGGTCTCTGATGCCAAAAATGTGGGGAACTGCTGCTGTAAGAGCCAGCCTATACACAAGGGAAAATATGGCCACCCAAGAAAAGCCCGTGTCTAGACTACCTGCCCAAACCCCCAGCCCTATGACGAGGGGACTGACGCGTTGACCGCAATAGTACATGCGACCCACAGAAGAGTGTCAGTGGAAAGGAAGTCATTCGTCGCCAATGTCTCTGGAAATCAGGAAGATCTGAGGGATGAGTGCTCTCCTGAGAGACACCCCAGCGCTCGACACCTGTCCATCTGCTCGTTCTCTTTTTGCGTGAGAGAAAGCCGAATGCTTAGCCTACCTGTTGTTAAAGTATTCCTGAGGAGAGGCTTTGGAAACTAAGACTCAAGGGATACCTTACTCTGATTTTCTTTTCCTCTAGGTCCAGAGGGGGCAAACCTCTTTATTTACCACCTTCCACAGGAGTTTGGAGACCAGGACATTCTGCAGATGTTCATGCCTTTTGGAAATGTTATCTCTGCTAAAGTCTTCATTGACAAACAGACCAATCTGAGCAAGTGCTTTGGTATGCAAAAGAAACTAGAAAATCGCAGTTGGTTTCCAAGTGAAGGATCACGGGAAGGAAAGTGTGACTGACAAATATTTTCAGAGTCAGAATAGGGCCTTCCCTGTGTGGTGGTGGTTTCTGGTTTTCTGAACACGCATGAGCAAATTTGGGCGAGGTTACTGAATTTAAAAAGGTGAGGTAAGGGGCTATACAATGAGGCTCAGGAAATTAAACCAAATGGCCATATGTTAGGTAATGTTGATGATACTCTGAAAGCATCTGACCACACACAGTGAATAACCCCTCATTGCAGAGCAGGGGCTGTTTCTTCCAGCCCCACAGACTGAACCAGGACCTTTTGTCAGATGGACATCCAGTTAGCAGGCTGCAGCTGAGGCTCTCCAGTACAGAATGGCATGGCAGACACTTGGCCAGCAGTTCCTTACCCCCAGGTTTGACATGACCCAAGGTAACACCATGTTAGGGGCCTGTTGGTCAGCATCTTGACATACACACGCCCAAAGACACTTTCACAAGCACCTGCTCACAAGCACGGCCACAGACCGTAGGTCTACAGGCAGAGGATGAGCCCGAGTCACCATGCCATCCTCCCTTCAGAAGCCTGGATTCTGCCCCCCCGTGGCGTTTCTGCTCCCTGAGGGAGTGAGAGCTCACTCTGTGCGCTGATGCTTTATACCAGGACGACAGCATGCATGAAACCTACTCCCACTTGACTTCTCAAACCCTTTTGGCCCCCAAAGTAGTTTCAAGGCCAGGATGTTCAGAGTATACATGACTCACCTGGCAAGCTCAGGGCCCAGTTTGAGTTAGAACATTGCTCTGATCTCTCCTGAAGTGTAACAGTTCATGTTGATGGGAGGTGGCAGCAGTAGCATATGACAAAGGGGACGAGATGTGGGCAGAGGAAGCCCATAGAATTGTATGTTGGGAAGCTCCTAGACTTACTGTTTGGCTGGCTGGTAACGGGTAACCATTCCAAAGGGGATGTTTGGGCTTCTAGAACTCTATCATTGTAACGTCTTTCTAATCTCAGTGCTTTCTCCCAGGCAGGTCTGAAGCCTCTGTTGTTAGGGGAATTAGCACGTCAGCCATTTCAAGTCAAGTCACTGTTTTCACCCTAGTGGAGAGGCTGTCAGCCTTAACCCATTACACCAGCACTGCTACTGTGGCAATGATATAAACCCCTTCGTAATGGTTCATGAGAGAGTGAAATGGAAATTAAATTGTTATATGGGAGAGTGGGGTTAAGCGTGAGCTTACCTAAGATCTTGAGGCAGACTTTTATATTTTTCATAGCTAAACAATGTCCTAAGCTTATTTGGAGACTAGAAAGGGATTCTACTTTGCGATTTGTTTTCAGAAAATATATACTGCTTTGAAGAGATTATATCAGCCTCCTGATACGATCAAACACTTAATCAATGTGTTCACAGTAATGTAAGCTGTAGCTATTAGTATCAACAATTATTTCGATTATTTAGCACTATGGACTGTGTTTTCAATTTCTATGAGAAAACCGAGCATCCCAGGTTTCTCAGTAAGCGTGAGGGGACTGACCTCCTTAGCCGCCCCCCCCGGCCAGATTGCTAGTAAAAAGATGCACCTGTTCCTTCTTCCATACCTCTTGGCCAAGTTGTGTATCCATCTTACCCTTGACCCAGTCCCATTCTGTAATCATCTTGCTACTTCTGGATAAAGACCCAGAGAAAAAGGAAAAAGTAAAGACAGACAAAAATCTTGGATTCAAGGTCACATTTAGTGGGATTTAGATTTAATACAAACGAAAACAATCATTTTGCAATACAGCCTGACTCTGAAAAGCTTTTCTGCCTTATGCCATATGCTACTTTTTATCAGCTGGGAAGAGAACTCTGTTGAAAGTATAGTATGTCCTTTTCTTCCTCCTCTAGTTTGTAAAGGAATTTTTTCTTTAGCTTTAAACTTTAACAGTAGATAGATGGTGAAGCTTAGTATAGAACCCTCTGAACAGCTGATGTTCAGAACTGAAGGTAAATCTGTTTAACAGCTTCCTTTCACCACCCAAAGGAAACAGAGCTGTCCTGGTCACCATTTGCATGAGCATTAATTAAAGCTTCACACATACCCCTGCTGCTGCCTCACTCCAGGGCTAGGACCATCCATATGATCCAGGTTCTCTTGTTTCTGGGCCTTTGCACAATATCACTAGTACTTCCTAGAAAGCGTGCCCTCCCTGCTGTATTTGGTGGCAGTGGCTGCTACAGAGAAAGATACTGGGAATTCTCTTAAGCCCTGAGCCATTTAGACATTTATTCCTCAAGACAGATAGCGGTTTCCTTTTTGTTGAATGTATAAGAGCTTTGGAAATGGAAATTGAGAAAAGCCCAACACATCCCTGGGCTCCTGTCAGTATGACTCCAGAACGCTAAGAAGCAAGTATAAATTATTCTAGAGTTAATTCACTAACTGACCCTTCCTCCAGCCAAACAGGCGTGAGCTCCTCTGTGACTGTACATGGAGAGGTGGAATGAAAGGCAAGGTCCTTGGAAGTTCTCCTGTCTGTGGCCCCTCCCTTAATGAGCCACCTTTAAGCCCCCCACCCCCAGTTGGGACACGCTAGCCTCCAGGCCCTTGGAGCCCCGCATAGTTATACCAGGGCTTATATGAGCAGAGAGATTCTGGGGAAAGAACTCAAAACATAAATGATTTGACTGAAATCAGTAAATAGACTGAATTCACTCAAACCACTGAGTTTGAGATTTTCGTGTTCTGGGAAGGCTTTGTTCTACGTGCTAGCAAATGTCTGGCCCTGCTAGCTTTTCCATGGCTTCTCAGTGGGCACTTCCAGCGCTGCCCCAATAGGCAGTGTGCCTTGTCTGTTCACGGTGGGCAGACGATCCATTAGCTGAGCAGAGACGGTAGGGTTGGCACCCACACCGGCTCTTCCTGCCACCCGTCCCAAGAGCCCTGGCCGTCTCATCTGCCCGGCTTCCTCTCAGCCTGACGCCCTCCCTCCTCCCCTTGGTGTTTTCCAGGTTTCGTTAGCTACGACAATCCAGTCTCTGCACAAGCTGCTATCCAGGCTATGAATGGCTTTCAGATCGGCATGAAACGCTTGAAGGTGCAGCTGAAGCGCTCCAAAAACGACAGCAAACCTTACTGATCCTAACCCCAGAGGCTCCCTGCTCTCATTTTAGCTTTCTTAGGGTAAGTCCCACGAGCCAGCCTGTCTCTCCAGGGAAGGCAGAGGAGGACCACATTGCCAACTTTACCAAGAGAGACGGTCATTTTTACAATAAGGCCCATCTCCCCACCCTTGCCCCACCCGGTTTGCCATAATTAAACTCGGGCTACCTTGTTTCTATTGAGTCAATTCCTCCTCCAGTCGTGCCACCGTATTCTCCTTTGTTTTGCGATTTGAAGCTCCTTTGACCTTTTTTTTAATTTTTGGGTTTTTAAAGAGAAACATACACACAAATAAATGCCATCCTGAGAATTTAAAAGGCAAACAAGCGCTAATGTGCAATTCTAACTCTGAAACCCCGGTGCCCCAGAGCACTGCCTGGGGACCACCCTCCCTGCTGGGCGCCGCAGGCCCGGCCTAGAGGGACGTGGTGGCCGAGAGAGGGAGAAGCCAGGAGAAGCACTTACCCAAACAACACAAACGTCCTTCCACTACATCGGTTTGTTTTACTAAGTAGGATTTTATTTTAGGGTTCAAAGAAACATGACATTTTATTGGTCAAATTATTACACTGGTTGTCTATTTTGTTATTGTTTTATTTGAGTTTTTAGAAAGGATTAATGTACAAAAAGATTTAGAGATCTGTTTCTTAAAGCTACAGGGTTTAAAAATAAAATAAAAACGAGTGAAAATACTTGATGTTTCTTGAAAGATAAATTTAATAATAATAAATAAATACATAAATAATACATAAATAAAAAAGAAAGCCACAGGCCTGTAAATTTTATTTGTAAAAAAAGCATTTCTATTTTTATACAAAATTTTTACTGCCTCAGAAATAATGGAAGTTATTTATTGCCTATTGTTAACTTATTGGGTACCTAAAGAGCAGTTCTCTGTCTAGCTAGAACCTTCTGAAGTAGTCTCTAGAGGAATTGTTCTAGGAATGGGCTTTTTTTCACCGTTGAACCCTAGACCTGAAGTTCATGCTTTATCCTCTTGTTGTTTGTATCTGTCTGATTATTTTGTTTGTAACTTCCATTATCTAGTTTACAGTTCAGTCGTCTGACTTTCCCCGTATGTCACATTTGTTGAAACTGGACCCTCTCCCCTGTCCCTTGCCAGTCCCTCACCCCAAAACACCTGGAATCCATCCCCTCTCACTCTCTCCAGATGGATTCTCTTGGGGTCTCATTGTGCTGTGGATAAAGAGTGTAAGAAATGCAAATTATGTGAATGGCTCGTAGACTCCCTAATGACCTAAGATTTGCATCAGTTTTCTCCTGCACCCTTAAAAGTGATTTTGTTGCTGCTGCACAGATTCTGTGTAACTTTTTACTCTTCCTTGTTTTTTCCCTAGACATCTTCATGCCCGTTAGTTCATCGTTTGCCTAGCATGTCCCTGTGGCGTCTCAAAAAAAAGTTTCATCGTCCCGTCATTGTTTCTGATGTCTTTCTGACCTCACATCATATTTGGTTCTCCTACTGACCTTTGATCTAGTTTGACCTTTGAAATTTGCATGTGACCTCATCTAGCTATGAATTCTGGGAAGTCAATGTGAAAAACATTGCTGCATTCACGCAAGACTGAAATTTATTATTAGACAAATTAATTATAGAAGAAAAACCTGTGGCAAAAATGTTTCTTTCTTATTTTTTTCTTTTCATAAAACAGACTTGAAAGTATTATACAGGGATTGGCATTCTTCCCGGTCACTGGTAACAATAGCAATATGTGTCCAGGGACACAGAATGTTGGTTTCTAACAGACTACTTCCAAAAACAGTTTGAGAAAAAAACTGTCTGATTTTAAGTCTCTAGAGGTCTGTAATAGTTTTTACATTTTTCAGGCAGTGTAAAGTTTTTTGATAAGGCCATTTTAGGTGGCTCACTTTCTCATTAAGATATATATATAGAACCACTTTTTGTAGATTAGTATAAGAAAAATATTTACCCTGTTTTGGGGCAAATGCTACCTATTTGTGTCACCTTTTGCTGAACTGACTCACAGTTAGACAATCCATGGTTTAATGCACATGAAATTACCTATATTTTATACTGTTTCAATGTACAGGAGAAAGGTTACTGTAAACTGTGTTATGTTGGTGCTTCTGTGAATTAAGTTGTGGTTTCATCATGAGTCTTATGGTCTTAATGTTCTTTGTTGATAAGACAAGTTTAGAATTGGTTTACTTAAAACAAAAAAGAATTTCAAAAAAAAGTTGTTTGCTTAAAAAAATTTCATGTGAGGGAAGAAAAAAAAACCTATTCCAGAATAAGTTTTGTGTTGGCTTGTGAAGCATTGATGTCATTTTTTTTTTTTTATTGTGGACTATTTAGATGTGTTTGTGTTCAGCAAAATGTGATCTGTTTCTTTTCTTTTAAAGAAAAAAAGTGAAAATATATAGTGCCAAATTCCAAAGGTACTTCCTTCCTAGAGCTTCAGTGTGTTTCTTGTGAGAAGTAATTTGATAACATGGGTATTTTATTATGTGTTTTGTATAAATCCCTAATATTTAAAAAAAACAAAAACAAAAAAAGGTTAAAAAGTTTGTTAACTTGCTATCCTGTGGTCTTGTTGCCTGAAATTGTTATTGTTTGTTATTTCTCTATGATGTTTTTTGTAAGACATTGTACAAGTGCCCATGTCTCACTTTTTTAACCACTCTGCACATCAATGCTGTGAAGGCAACCTCACGATGTATTTTCTTCATAATATATGGAAACCTCTAAGGTGAGAAAGTTTTGAACTTTTAACCCTTTCTACCCAGAGCTATCTGGAATGTTGATAACTTTTTATGCTGTCATCAGTTGAGTTTGTTTTGGGGTGTTTCTAATTTGGATTGTTTTCCCTGCATCTATATCTACTGAGTTTTTTGTTTTTACTACATTTTTGTCCATTAGTTGAGATCCAAAAGAAAAAAATTCCACAAGGCAAATCTAAAGGAAAAATATATATTTTAACATTCTCCAATTCTTTTTCCCTACACCATTTTTTCCCTTCACTTCTGATTCCTTCTGGTTATTTTTGGGGAAAGAATTCCTAATGTGCTACTGAAATTCCTTCTTCAGTTTTAAGCAAAAACAGTTTTTTGAAAATAAACTCTCTGAGGGGAAAAAGAGGTGGATCCAGCACCTGAATAATCCTGAGAAATTCTGACAGCTTTTGAGAACGGGCTTAGTGGCCTGATGTTGTCTAGAGTTTTTTCTATACCTTGCAGTTAAGCAGCTTGGTGGTGGTATAGACTTTTGAGGAATCTTGCTTCTGTTTCCTAAATACTCCTAAACAACGTGTCTAAACAGCCATTTTGCTGGGGATTCTCCGGCCCAGTAGATACCTCTGAATAAGCAAGGTGTCTGGAGGTGGAAGCACAAGTACTTTCCTGGCCTTTTTGTTTGTTCTTTTAATTGAACACATGTGAAGGGGACTGACCATATAAGCAAAGCTCAGATCTGTATCACAATGACTGACCAAATACCTACACCAGTTCCTGCTGCCACTTATTAAAGTGCCATATGACTCTGACTCTTGCTGTCTTGACAAATCCTAATGTCATGCCTACAGCCCCACAGACTCCAGCCTTCCAAAAGCGTGCCCGGAAGCTTCTCGGTCTCAGCGCCCCCCTGCCCACTCACCACCCTGTTGGATATAATGTGTGTGATGTGGTAGCCCTGGGATGGAAAGGACTAGCCTCTACTGATGCAAAAAACAACACAACAGTTTCCTTCTTACAGCACATGCACTTACAAAGAGACGATCTGTACTATCCTCACACATGTTTACTACTGCTGGGGCCTTCCTTCATCCTTCGAGGGCTATTTTGTATTTCCTGCAGCAATCAGCTTGACAACAAAAGCAACCACACACGTCTTTCACACCTAGAGCCTGTGACGTGTAGACACACCCACAGACACACAGAATACACCATCTGAATCTCTTAGACCATTTCATTCAGAATCTCCTTCTTTGTCAATTGCATACATCTCAAAAACAGGTTCCTGATTTCTTCACCGAAGCACCTGCCCTCCCCATGCCCCCTTTTCCTCTCAACCCACCTGCATCTCCCCCCAAGGAGAACCCAAGTGCAGTTGCCAGGAGGCTCCGGATGGCACTTTGAGTTGAGTGTTTCTTGTATGCAAGCAACCAAGACCATACATTTAGGGGGAAAGTGTGTTTATTTATTTTTTGCATGTTTCATTGTTAAAAAGATAACCTCCTCGGAGACAAACTGTCCTTTTATCCACTTTATCTTTTAATATCAAAAGGAAAAAGCTGCAAGGGTGCAAAGGGCCTGTGCCAGAAGAAAAAACACACAGGGAAACTGCTTTTTTAAAATCAAGTGTAGAGAATAGTCATTTTTAAACTAAATTAGAGAATTGTGATAAAATGGCAGTCCTCAAAGGCGTAACAAGTTCATCTTTCTTTCACCATAGGGGTTATAGTTCTTTGGCTTGTGCTACTCTGGAATCATTTTACTGTTTCTGTTTTTATTATCTTAAGTGCTAATTAAAAAGAAGAAATAAAATTTTAAAAAAACCTGTAGTTTCATTACCTTTTTGAATAATGTCATACAAAAAATGTATTTGTGTTTTTTTGTGCTGTGAGAATTGTTGTTTGTAGATTAATAATATCATTTTGTTTAGAATTACAAAATAGTTTTTAAATATTGTCTGAGAAAAGCCAAAGTTAATGCAACCTAGTGGAAACTGTAAGACCATTTGAGTATTGTTTCTGTTTTATTGATGCATTTGGATTTTGTTGTTTGATGGAATTTGAGCCAAAAAAAATACGCAGGCTTTCCTATTTCTACAACTGATTGTACTTACGCATTTTGTACCAGTGGAACTTTTTATACTGGAGATTAAAAAAATGGAAATTTTTGTGGCTTACTCTAGTGGGCCCCCTGACAATGACTGATTTCAAGTTTGATTTCGGGTTGATAGAAAGAAAGTTGCTTTTCTTTTAAGAATTAAAAACTTTGGCTTGATTTCTTTTTTCCCTTTGCTTATATCTAGCATTAGAATTTTGTCTTAAAATAACAGCGGTAAGTTTCACTTTTTTATTCTGTATTGTGCAGTTACACAATAAGGTAATTAGATTTAGAAGTACTCAGTCACTTTAAGTGGATAAATGTATTAGTTAAAACTTTAGGGGTTTGCTTTTTTGCTGTTTAGAACAAAGTTTTTTCTGATTCTTCTGTCCTCATTGTGAACATAACCGTGTAGTTGAAACAGTCAAACTTATTTTTGTAATGTATGTTATTGTGTGATGCGGTTTTTTGCTTCTGTCTCCAATATTAAACCATTTTCCTAATACTTGTTTCTCTCTCTGCGTGTTGTATTGTTGGTAGTCATTGTATGTTGGTGATGCATCTACACACCTCACTGTTTCACGTATGTTTTTTTCTATATGTTGTGTAAAGAGATACAGTCGATTCCACTTAAGTGAATATCTGATTTGGGAAAAGGAAAACTGCACACAGCCACCTTTGATTTATGTACAGCAGTCCACCTTAACCACTGCTTCCAAGACACATGCTTTTTCTATGGTTCGCCCACATAACTGCCTACAGAGCTGGATTTGCGAGGCATCCTATGGTCCTTTGACCGTGCAGGTGAATTTCACTTCGCCTTTCCCCCCAGCTCCTCCCTCCTGAGTATATATCGACCTGCAGTTCTTGATGCTTACTGAAAACTGCTACTGGGGTTCCTTCTATCTACCACAAGTCAAAAGACATCTCATTACAGTCAATTCTTAGAAACTAAGGGGGAAAATAAGCTTAGTTGGTGAACAGAAGACGCGAAAAGGGTTAAACTTAAGTCTATGTATTGCCATCAATCAAAAGATATGTATAGAGAAGTAACTTAAATTATTTATTTCTACAAGCTAATTGAATCCAGGAGCAGCTTTAATTATTAAAGCTAACGGAAGAGAAAAGAAATATTTCCCGGTGCTCAGATGGAAGCGCTACTCAGTCTGGGGGGAGGGGAGGGGACGTTCCTCATGCTCAAGTCTCCACCCACAGCACACCATCCTTTTCAAGAGACAGTGGACACCGCCATAGGCACCCACACACTCCCTTCTGGGTGAACGGAGTTCGGGACAGGCCTCGTCCCCACTACTGCCCAACACAGTTACTGAAAGAACTCCCCGTGCCCTCCACACCTGGGCCACAGGCCCACCTCCCTGTTCTGCCCAGTCCTTTGCTCAGGAATCTGATTGCTCTTAAAGTGCTCTTAAAAGATTCCATCAATGTCTGCTCCCTCCGTCTCCTCTCTCTTCCAGTTTTTCAGATGCACACACTCTGACTCAGGCCTCCCAGCAGCGGGCAGCCTTCCTCTGGGTGCCAGCGAGATCTCCTGTAGGTGCTTGGGCTGTTCACCCTCTTGTTACAGCATCCCCTCTGGCCCAAGATTGTATTCTCTAGTCGGCTCATGACAGAAGGGCCTGGGGAGGTGGAGGGAAGGAGGCACTCTCCCCAGGGCCCGGCCGGCGCCTCCGGGGTAGTGACCCCACCAGCTCCAGGCCTGCAGACCCTTCCGCTCTCAGCCTCCTCCTAGCCTTCATCAGCCTGCCTCTGAAAGCCCACCGCTTGCCCCAGGGGAAAGATGGCTACAGGTGTGATTTCTTTTTTTTAATGGGAGAGGGTTGGGAGGTATGGGGGGGAAGACGGTGATTAAATTCTTTCCAAGGTGCAAGTGTCTATTTTTAAAACATATAAGTATATACACCATTTGGCACAAGGCAAAGTACTCATGCTATGTAAAAGAAGAGAGAGACAAAGCCAGTTTTTGCTGCTTTGGGAAAGCAAGAAAATAATTCTCCAAAGAAGGGGATGAAAACGCTAGTTCCTTTAAGCACCTCTGACTGTAGAATTGGTCCCTGCTTAAACTCATACTATCATTTTGATTTTGTACACCACCGCTGCAGTGTGAGCAAGGTGGTTCCATTTGCCATGCATGGGCCACCTTGGGAAATCACAGAACCGCCTCCATCCACCTTGTCGATGGAAGCCCACGTCTGCCCAGCCCACGGCAGCTGCGTGCAGTCGAGGGGCTCGGACCCTTAGCTGGCAGGCTAGGACACACAGTGAACATAAATGTACTGTGAATCGTTCCTGATAAGTGAATAAAACATTGTGACCAAACAATCAGCTTATTCACTTATCAGGAATCGACTGTTCTGCTAATTTGCTGTTTTTGTTTTTCATCTGTCGTAGTTCACGATTTTGCTGTGTTCTGTTTTCTCCTCTCATGCTTGGGCAAAATCACTGGGAATATTATCTTCATGTGACCATGAAACGTTTATATTGAGTGAAAATGATATCTTAACAAAATCTATGCACTTGCTATCAGGAACACAATACTGGATGTGTCTTATATATATTGAACTATATAGTACTCGATTTCTTAAATAAAGCTTAAGAAAGGACTGTGTTGTGTGTAAAGTTAATGTGATTATTTTTCAAAGCAGTGTTTCTAAGGGGTATTTTTGTTCTTTTAAGTCTTGAGTGATACAGGATATTTTTCATTAAAATTATATCACTGGCTTTATGACTTAATATTCAATAAATTGACTTTGGAAACAAAAGTTCTTCAGAGTGCATTTGAGCAAGAGACCTCTGGAAAACCAGCCCCTTACTGATGACCACGGCAAGTCTACCCAGGCTCCGTGGGTGGTAGAAGAGAGCCATCCCTTTGTGGCCACAAAGCCCACTAGGAAGCGTCCAGTGTTTGCCCTAACCTAGAAAACCCAACCGCCTTTCTGAAAGTGATCTCTTTAGACTCAGAAGAAAGGGGACGAAAGAGAAAGGCAGACCCAAGAATAATGCTGGTTGGCGTCAATACCTTGCTCGAATGATGTGACACTCAAACTGTCCCCTGCTGGAGAACAATAGCCGTACTATTCAGGACTGCAGAATACGAGTCAGCAAGAGAAGGTATTTGATCATTCAGGATGAGAAGGGTAAAATTTCAAAGTGGTATGTGAGAGACAGATACATCCTATAACAGTTGCAAAGCTTAAACGGGAGGCCTGCTGCTTGGCCCTTTGAAGGAATATTTTTGAAATTTTTCCTACGGGCCATAAGTTTGAACAGAATGGCATTTTCTGTTGGATTTTTTTGCTTCAGGGCTTTATGTTGGATTTGTTTTTCTTGCTTAATATTTGATTCTAAGAAAAACTCCGACTTGCAGAATGGCCCAGGCATCCTAATCCTTTATAAAGCAAATCTTAGTCATCCCTGGTAATGAGGGGCAGAAAGAATATAATTAATGACAATCCACATTTAATCCAAAATTCTTCCATTCTCTGCCTCCTCCCACCCCAAAGCTCCTACTCATGAATTGGTTACAAAGAAAAGAAGCCAAAACTTCTACTGAAAGTGAGGGAGCAGAGAAATGGCCAGGGACGGGCAACAGTAGACAAGCCAAAGGGTCTGGACAACACACACCTGCTGCAGCCATGGGGCTGGGTGGAGAGGGTCAGCCCTGGAAGGTCCACAGTCTGCATGACCCGGGTGCAGCCACCAAGGACACCCTCATCTCAGTCCTCCCTGGCCCATCAGGCACACAGCTGGAAGCCACCCCTTTTGTAAAGAGCACACAGCCAAGGCCTGAATGGGTAGGAGGGCACAGAGGCATCAGGGAAAGAGGAATGAAACCAACAAATATTCCCCTCCACCTAAAACCCTGATTCCCAATCCCCAAGCCTCCCATGCCCAGGGCTGCCTGCTGGGAGACTGGCTCAGGGTGACAGGCCAAGGCGGCCTTAAGGCAGAGGCCTGTCGGGCTGGAGCTCCCGTGTGAGGAACATTCCCCGTCTTCTACCTCTCTCTACCAGTCAGCAAGGCGGCTGGCACCACCTTGCCCCCACCTGCATCAGGAGGCTGAATGTGAACAGAATGTGCAGACGCCGGAGTGCTCTGTACCTGGTCCTTTTCAGCTACAGCCGCACATGAGAATCCCCGGTTCAGAGACACCAGGTGACCCTTCCATTATGAAGCTGGGGTGAGAGGTGTGGAAGGCAAGACTCGGGAGCACTCTCGGGGAGCCTGACTGCCCTGGTTTGACTACAGCTCAGCCACTAATTACCCATGTAACCTCTCTGGGTCTTAGCAAAATGAGGGTAAAAACAATCCCTAAGGCATGGGGTCATGGTGAGGATTAACTAAGCCAGCAACACACACCACATGCTTCTGCCAGGGTCCAACACTGCAGCACTTCACAGAGCCAGCCAGTCAGTAGCAGTGACAGGACGACTCATGGTCAGCTCAGCTCCCCTCTGCTGGCCTGGCCTGACACCTTCCCCTGCCAGGTGTCCTCTCGGCCGCCCCCAGAGAGCCCCACAGCTCTCCCAGGTTCCCTGGGAGACTGCAGACAAGGTCTGACTAGACCATAGCTCCTCCAGCAGAGATCTCTGCACTAACAAGTCTCAGAACAGGCTTCTCCCCTCAGGAGAAACTGGCCATAGAGGCACCCCACCGCACGGGTTA
This sequence comes from Tarsius wallacei, assembly GCA_963574415.1. Classification (NCBI taxonomy): domain Eukaryota; kingdom Metazoa; phylum Chordata; class Mammalia; order Primates; family Tarsiidae; genus Tarsius; species Tarsius wallacei. The sequence continues at coordinate 19,735 of CAUYQG010287847.1, read as the reverse complement.
GCACCCCACAAGCTCTGCCCCGAGCCAAGACCAGCAAGGCATTCCATTCTCAGAAAAGGAAACCAATTCCTTACTCTGACCCACCCCTGCCTACCTGTGAGTATCATACTTGGGCATCTCCTGCCCAGAAGAGACGCCTAGATGTCCGGTGTTGCCCTGAGGCTGGAATGACACAATCGCCTATAGATTTGTCTATCGCCTGTAGGTACTAGGCCCTTCCAAGGCAAACCAATGTCCTCAACAGCAACCAGAATGGGTGTATTGTTGGCCACCATGGGAGGCGTGGAAACAGTCAAGCAGAGCTCTCTAGACCAGCCCCATCCTCACCCTGCCCCCAACTTAACCAGAAGTACTCGGCTTTGGTTTGAGTTTTTTTTAGTGGTTCACGCAGAATTTTACTGAGAAAAACAACTTTGCTACTAAAAGCACAGAGCTGAAAAGCCACTGCTTTAGCAGAGGGTAACTCACCATGACCGAGGCCCATGGCAACAGCTACGGTCTTGGGGTCTTCTGCACCCCCTCGTCCCTCCACCTGTTCTGTCTGCCCACAGTTCTCTGCAACGTGACATAATGTTTGCTATTTACTGTGTGTTGTCTGCGTGTGCGTACGTCTGTCTCCCCAGCCGGCCTGTGAGCATTTTCGGGGAAGCGACTGGGCTCACTGGTGCCTGATCCCCAGGGCCTAGCACAGCCCCTGCCACACAGTGTTGAAACATGGTGGGTGGCTGGATGAGTAGACTAATGGATGCAGCAGGTGGTTTTGCTGGGGCTGGAGAAAAGTGTTCCCTACTCAGTGGACACTGATGCGGGATACACTGTGGAGAGGTCTGGCCGTGGTGGGCTCAGGAGGGGGGGAAACCGGAGACCTTTCAGTGAAAACCAGGAGCCACAGTGGGAAGACCCCGCTGCTGTCCGCCACAGAAGGCCTCAGCTACAGGTCCCGAGTGGAGGACGTGCCTATAATTAGGTCACGTTCCCTCAGGTGTCCTGCCATCTCTTTTAAGCTATATTTTGCACCCTCTCACGACTATTTTATATGTAGGGCCTGCCCCGTGACAGAATTTTGATACCTCAGTGATCAGAAGCACCACAGAACTGAATATAAAAATGAACAGAAAACTGTAAACAATTGTGCGCGATTCCAAGGCATTCCTGGGAAGCAGGCCCACTCCCCTCTTCTTGTCTCCCAGCTCCCGCCGGGCCTGGCAAGTTGGTGCCCGGAGCACGATGGGGCACAGACCAGCCCACAGCAGCACACACCGCCGAGCCACTCAAATAGCCTTGGGCCAGGCACAGGGACTCACCAGGAACCCCGGCACTGTGGGAGGCCAAGGTGGGAGGATCTCTTGAGTCCAGGAGTTCAAGACCAGACTGGGCAACACAGTGAGACTTCGTTACAACATAAATTAGCCAGGTGTGGTGGTGCACGTCTGCAGTCCCAGTCACTTGGGAGGCTGAGGCATGAGGATCCCTTGAATCCAGGAGTTCATGACCAACCTGGGTAACAAAGTGAGACTCTGTCTCTTTTAAAAACAAAAAACAGGGCAACCCCCTCGGGTCCCCTCCCACTGTGGGAGCTTTTCTGTCCTCTCAATAAATCCTGCTTTCTAAAAAATAATAATAATATAAATAAATAAGTCAAAACAAAAAACAAAACAGCCTTGGAAAGGCAAAAGGTCCACACCACTGCTGGGATCCATTTAGCTCCAGGCATCCAGGCTGTGGGATTGAATCCTAGTCATGTGTCCAACTTGTCAATAGCTACCATGGAGTAGTGCCTAATCCACTAACCCTTCCTTTGTTCAAAAGGCATACACGAAAGAGCTACCCCATGACAGGCACCCTGGTAGGGCTGGGAGTGCAAAGGCAGTGAACACATCATCCCTGCCCCATGGGGTGCTGCCATAATTTGCCTCTCTGCCAATAAGGGGAAAGCCTTCAAAGAAGTAAGAGAATGAACAGTCCAGGCAATAGACACATCCGTTGTACTACATCCCATGCCAGATAGCATGAAGAGTCTTGACGAGATGACAGCTCTCTCAGACCTTGCAGCCCCTGGATGGGCTCACCGACGTTCAGATTCAGTATCTCCCTGCTAGATCTTACAGGACTGTCCTGGGGAAGATGACATACACTGGGTATTGGGCACAGAGAAGCTGTCCCTAACATCTTTTACACACCAGGGTCTATGCCAAGGGCAGAGCTGACCAAAGTGGCCCCATGTGCTCAAAGTCATGTATTCCAACTGGCCAACAGTGGCACATCCTTACCAGTCTACAAAATGTGGCCCATCCAGTGACTTCACCTCTTTAAAAATGAGGAACCGAAACAGACGCTGGGCACCTTCCCTTCAAGGAGCACAGTGAGGATGGGCGGGAGGGGGGTGTATAAGGGGAGACAGGGCCTCTGTGAGAAGGAGGGGTGGGGGCCCTGGCACACGAAGAAAGCCCGCTGAGCTGACGCTACAGTCCCCATCCCCCTGTAGCTCCAGGACCCTGCTCTCTCCCCAGGTTCCAACTCTGCCCACCTCCCCCTCCCGCAGTCACGTGTCCACCCAAGGTATCTCCCTCAGTCTCTCCCACAGCACTAGATACACCCTTACTGCCAGTCTCAACTGCTGACCTAGAGCACTAAAATGTTGATGACCACCTGCCTGCTTTCCCTGGCATGCAACTCTGCAGAGCCGGTGTCAGAAAAGGGGCGATGCTCACTGCACTCCTCCTGGGACAAGGTAAGAAGGACAGCCCCCTTGGGGGTCAGAGCAGGCCAAAAGGGAAATACTGGTGGCTCTGTCATTAAAGAATATGATAAACATAAATATGTCATACACCTCTGTAATTAACTGTCCAGGTCAAAACATGGAGAATTCATTCACTTGCAGCATGGTATGAATGAAAACACTGATCTAAAGTAAGGTTTCCCAAGCTATATTCCACAGATGTTACCCTGCGTGATAATCTATGGGGAAAGTAGGTTTGGTAGTCAGGAAGGTATGAGACATGCTCATAGCACCCTCCCCTTGGAAACTCCCAGTGTACCCTAACATACGAAGCCCTCTGTGCTTGCTGTGAAGTCTCACCTGTGTGACTCTGCCTGGCCCAGTGTTAAGTTGGGCATTTGTTCTTGAAACGATGTGACCCGAGGCACAACACCATTTGGTGGCTTAGAGCATGAACTTTGGAACAATACTGCCTGGGTTTGATCACAGTTCTCACATATCAGCTAAGTGACCTTGAGTTAGTTACTCAGTCTCTTCATCGGGAAAGCGAACGTGATAATAATAATACCTACTCATATGCTACTTATGATGGCATTTATAACACAACAAGCGCTAGAGAAGTGTTTATGAACATCCCGCAGAACCAGTGTTCTAAGACTCACTTTGGGAAACATGGGTAGAGTTAGAATCCCTGTAGAATTCTGGGGATCCTGTCTCTCCATAAGAAAAGCACAGAGCAGTTGGAGAGAAGGGCATACGATTATGACTCAACATGTTAAGTCATGAGCCAGGACTAAGTGAGGACTCTGGAGCCCAGAGAAGGGAAGAAACAGCATCGAGTGGTGAGAGACGTTTCAGGAAAGAATCTGCATCCAGTGGCAGAAAGCCTAAAACACATGTAGGGTTTCACCAAGCGAAAAGTGGAAGATGACAGCAAGAGCACACACAATAGGTACACAGCCCGCTGGGGACAGGGCGCAGCCTGCTCTGACTGGCGTGTGCGGCAGCTGGAAGATGGGAGGATGTCCTGGAAACAGGGCTGACAGTCGACTGTCATGAGTCCTGGATTCCAAATTAAGGACCTTGGGACTTCTGTCTACAGGAATTAAGGAGCACAAACATTAAAAACAACCAGTCAGCCAAGAAAGGATCAGTGTGGAAAATAATAGAAGAGGAAAGACTAGGGGACTGGAGGAAATTAAAACAACTCAGATAAGCAGAGAAGAAAAGAGCAATCAGAGGAGAGTACAAGAAAGCCCATTCAAAGGGCTGTGAAACATAGCAAAATATTGGGCGTGACACTTTTGAAAAAGCTTAGATGTGGGAAAAGGGGCAGGGCCGACAAAGAATTCGGGGTGGAGAATGGAGAAGGCCAAGGTGGTAGCAGACGTCCTTGAGACAAATCCAGGAGGAGAAAGGGTGGGTGACAACATGGGTTCACGGCAAGTTTAGATCTATCCTGGCCTCATTCTCAGGAGGTGAGGGCCAGGAACAGATGGAGGAGGCCTGAGTAAGAGGGTGGGAGGCAGAGTTAAGGGAATGCTGGGCTCACCCTGCCAGACTGCTGAAGGAGAGAAAGAGCCTGGGCTGAGCAGAGCGTTTTGTTTCTCCCCTCCCAGAAAGGAGCTCAACGGGGTCCTTTGGGCAAGCTGGGCTGTGATGTCTGGAGGCCACGTCCCACTCAGGAGTGCAGGGGGCCTTCCTCCCTCTCCCCACTTGATGGCAGAACATGAGATTTCCATCTGGAGCAGACGGTTTTAGTCCCTTCTCCCTCTTCCATGCAGGCCAGAAAATTGACAAGCTCCAAGCACTCCACAAAACTCTATGTTTTGATACAGCTACCTGACACAGGAATATGACGACATAGCTGCAATTATAAACGAGTATGTTTCCAATATTCATTTTATTACCATGAATTATGCCCAAATGTTCATCACCCACTCTGATGCCCTTCATACCCTTATCCATCCTTGGCCTACCTGCATTCACCCAGGGAGAAAGATAAAGTTCAGGAAGGGTTAAGGGTCAGCAAAGTCTCTTGCATACATGATTTGACAATTTAAAAAACTTCTTTTTTTCCCTTTTTGCCCTGCCTGTGTCAAAGTGACTGTATCAAAACCATCACAACAAAAAATGTCCAACTCCGAGCTATGATTCTTTCCATCTCCACCTGAATCAGCCAAATCTCCAGGTAGTATTAGCTCACCTAATTAGCTGCCTTCCCTCTCTTGCAGCTGAAAACCATACCAAACGCACTTCAGTCATGTCCGTCCCTGTGTGAAGGCCCTGCTCTCTTCCTGCTGACAGTCCACTTTGAGGCTAATTGCCCCAGCCAAGAATACACATCTGCTGCAGTGTGAGCCTGGTGTTTTGCCCGCCAGCTCCTAGCACCCAAGTGTCTCCTCAACTGCTGGAGACAACTGAGCACCACTCCGGGCCAGGAGCAGGGCCCAGACCAGTGCTTAGTGTTGTGCCACCTTGCTCCGCTCAGGGTGTACCTGCCATCTGCGATGATTCCCACAACCAGGAAGGGCTCTCTATGCCAAAGAATCCCTCCCTAGAAACCTCCGCTCATAAAACGTAGCCTTTTGTTCCACAATTAAAGCTAAAATGCAATGAAGGACCCCGGTCAAAGTTAAACAACGACATTCCACCTGGAAACATCAACAGCACTCTTTGTAAGACGATTTTAACCTAACCCAAGGATCCCTAAAGAAAGAGGTGAGAGGACATGGTCAGAGGGTTGCCCAAAGACAAACAGCTCCTACCCAACAATGCTGGCATATGGCGCCCTGGGGCTTTACATACATTATGTCATTTATTCCTCAGAGCGACCCAACTTAGTGGGCATGACTGTTTCCATTTTGTAGGTGCACACACTGGGCTTCCTGTGTGAAGTGTCTGCCTAAGGTCAAACGGCCAGTAAACGGTCCAAGGGCTAGGTCCTGTGGTTTCCCTGATGGCCACCTGGGTGCACGGGTGGTAAGAGCCTGGATCATCCATCCCACTGCCCGCCGGCTGAGCCCCGGTGGCGGCCGCGGGCACAGTCCCACTGTCAAGTCAATGGCAAGGCCTGCCTGACGCAAGGACGCACTCGCCAGGGCTCAGGGGGCGTGCCAGCCACGGACGTGTATCCGCTGACCCGGGCCTCGGAGGCCAACGACAGCATCCCTGGGCCGGGAAGTCGTGATGGGGCGCATGCGCACACGTCTGGCTTCCTGCGGGAGCATTAAGCGCGCGGCTGCCTAAACGAGGTAGGTACCCACGGCCCACGTCGCGAATTCAGGTGTGCGAGGATGGCTTTCGCCCGCACCCGGTCGGTTTCAGGTGCTCTAGGTGGGGACTCTAAGTTCTGCGGTACCTCTTTCTGCGGGCCTGGCCCTGAGCGTCGGGGTGGGCTTGCCTGGTGACCGGCCGGGAAAGGGGTCCTGCGCAGCAGGCGACCTCTTCCTCTGGTCTGCAGTGTCCTGACGCTGCTTCTGTGGTTCCGCCCTTGACCCAGCTCTTGACGCTCGACCCAGGAGGAGGCGGGGAGGCCCAGCTACACTGAGGAGTGCCCCTCGAGGATGGCAATTGCCCACTTCCGCCCCGGAACCTGCTAGGCCACGAGGAACCCTGGAACATCCGGTTGCTCGCGCACAGCAATCTGGGAAGGGGCGGGGCAGAGGGTGGGCGGGGCCACCACAGGCCACGCCTGCTTTCCCTGGCTTCCAGGTCTTCCAGGTCCTGGTTGCCCGCAGCTGGGAGGGCGTCTGTTGCCCCATCCACCTGCTACCTGCCCAGCAAAGAGAGAGGCAGAGGCAGCTACATTCGCCATTGCCGCTGTCTTCCCCACTCTGGAGTCTTCCCCGTCTCAGAGAGAAAAATAAAACTGAGCCAGCAAGTATTCGTTCTAGTGTTCTATGTTACACTGGACCACGATTCCTAAACTTAAAAGCCAAGTGTTTGGTCCTTTGGTTTTTGGGAGCTCTTTAGGGGTAGAGGAGCCAGAGAAAACGCAGGGCGCCAAGTCACAGAAAAACAACCATTTTTTATTTTATTTTTTTAGTGAAATTGGGTCCCAGGTATTGCATGGGATATAATTATGTGTTGTTTATCTGTTATTTTTTAACTTCACTGGACATTCTGTGTTTTCATTGGCTAAATCTGGTAACCCTATTTTGGAGAAACAGAGGCCTGTTCTGCTACCCTTAATCTGGATATGTGGATAGTGGATAAAAGTGTGTGGCTGTCTGTGGGAGGTGGGAAGTTACATTAATATTTCACGATATCACTCTTGCGAATAAAAATGCACCCCTTTCACGACCTTTTTTAAAGGGCACAGAATGGGGCATTTTATCTGCCAAATCCAGAGAGTGGGATACTCTCGGTGTTTATTTGGAACAAAAAAAGCCCTCCTATGTAGGTAGAACGCACACGTTTCTGCAAGTACAGTGCCTACAGCCCGCTCTCTTGTGACTGTATTTCAGCCACAGACATTCAGACCATGGGAACATAAGGGAATTCAACTAAACAAAATCCAACAAAGCCCCAAAGGTCCTTCATCACACATACACACTGATGCCTCTTTAAGCAAGCAGAATTGCAAAGTGCTCTGCAGTCAAGCACTTCTTCTTGGTGTGAACTTGGACGAGTTACTTCAGGTCTCAACACTTCCGTAAAGGATCTGGGACAAAAATAAACATACTCTAATATAAACCTTATTGTCGCAATAGGTAACTGAACTGAGTAGTGAGTGTGCCACCTTATAAGCTATTTATATCTGTTGAGAAAAGTGAATTAGCTGTGGCTTTTCACCCTTCTCAGAATGTCTATGAGTGAGAGAGAACATGACTAAGATGGAACATTGAATCAGGTTATTCACAAAAGGAAAAAGTCGACCATGCTCATGTTTGTCTTCTGCGACCACGTCCTTAGTTCCAGAGTGTCTCTAAACTAGGACTTGCGATGGGTATCTGGGCGGAAAAGTGGGGCTCTGTAGTGAGCCATGGAGGGCTGAGAGACATGATTCACTTTCCCTAAGAGACGTTCAGAGTCAGCCTTACCCACCCACCTCGTATCCTCCTGCTCCTCCAGTCCTTTCCTCAGCACCTTCCCTCCACCGACCTGATTAATGTTCCTTCCACTTTACACTTCTCTCTCGGGATTGAAGTTGCCATAGTCAAAAGCAGCTGCCTCCTTTGATAACACTGGGACTGCTCACATGCTAACCTGGACCTCCATACCCATTTTTGTTGTCTGAATCATTTCTTTGTGTGTGTGTGTATATATGTGTGTGTGTGTGTGTTTATGTGTACTTGTGCACATAAAAAACTAACTAACTTTGAGAAAGAAACTAACTTTGACCTTGAGAGAGGTTGATTTTTTTCTTAGTCCCTATGAGCGCTTTTCATCTGTCTCGCTAGAAAACCCGGAGAACATCCCGGGTCTGAATCTCTCAGGATTCAAAAGAGACTCGTGCAAAAAAGGACCTTTATCGCACTGTGGGCTTTAGACTTGACCCAAGGTATCCTGGGGAAGTGAAGTACAAGAACAAAGCATTGTTGAATCTGTTCTCACCTACGGCCTCAGTAACCCTGATCGTTTTGCATAGAGGGTCCCTGGTGTGGAAGGTCCCACACCTTCTCCTCTGTCCATGCTCTTCTCTGATGAAGAAGCAGAAAATAGACACAGATCACTCTTTTCTACCAAGGATCCAAAATATCTCTTTTCATTCTATTTTCTCTAGAGCCATAGACGCTCGAAAATTGGCATAACTCCCCCAGAGTCGTATCTTTTTAAACCCATCTTCCCTCGCTACAAAGATATTCTTTAGATAGTTACCCAAATGGCCCATGAATGAAGTACTTCGGTTTCACATGTGTGCCTGGCATTATTCTAGAAACTGAAGCCTGGCAAATGGATCAGGACTCACACCTTCTTTCAAAGACCTTACAACACCAGACAGTCCCAAGAGGGTATCCACATGAGTAAATTTCTCTACTCAGTGTTAGGGCTGGCGTCACGAAGTCCCCCCATTGCAGCCACCTTGTGGCTCAGCCTGTCACCCTTGGGACAGAAAAGACCTAGTCAAAGAAGACCCTGAGCAGATTATACATTGGGAATAGAGTCAGATGAGGGAGACTTTAGGGGACCAGTGCCCTGTTTCTCCTTTGGCCACGTCAACTTCCACTGCACTTCTTCTGAAGCTCAGATTACTCGAATGTTCCTTGCTCCTTCCACTCGGCTTCATTTCTCCCAAAGGATGTTAGGTCTCCTAGTCAGGATTAGAAGTCAGGAATGGAGTTCGCTCCAGGTCCTGTTTGGTTTCTAACCAAGACTCTAGACTTTGAAGAGCTCCAAGGATTGGGAAGAAGAGAAGGGACAAGAATATGGAGTCGAAAAGCATCTGGCCAACCCTTCCTGTGCCTTCCTGCTCAGAACAGCGGGAAAAGCCAAGGTCAAAAGCAAAACAAAGTTGGAAAGATGTGCAAAAAAGACACAGGGAAAGAAGCAATAGCAGTTAACTCTCCTTAAGCAGATGTTAAATACACTTATTATAGCAATAAATAATAATGCAGGATGGAGTGTACATGGTGTTAACACCTTTAATACAATTCTAATTTTCTCTTTGCTTCAAGAGCCACAGATTGTTATGGCAACAAAACAGAAAAACAGATCACAGTATTAATTTGATATCTCAGCTTCATTTGTTCCACATTTGCAAGACAACACTCGCATAATAAACAACCCGGGCAGAGCCAATGCAGAGAAAACACTAACAGCCCAGAAGGGCACAATGGAACACCCTCTCAGCCTTGAGTTTTGTTAAATAAAAAATAAATAATAATTTTCTACAAAGAATAGCAGTTCAGTTTCCCACACAATTTGCTATTTGGTTGATAACACTTGAGAAGCAGACAATTTTCTTCTTGTCAGCCCGACGCCAGTACAAGGATGAACTTGAAAAGGCATCATCCCGTTCTGGGGTAAGTTCCCCGCTAAGTTTTTTTGTTTGTTTTGTTTTGGGGTCTCACTCTGTTCCCCACACTGGAGTGCAGTGGCACAGTCGCAGCTCACCACAGCCTCAAACTCCTGGCCTCAAGCAATCTTCCCTCTTGAGTAGCTGCGACTGCAGGTGTGTGCCACCATACCCAGCTAACCCACCGTGAGTTCTGAGCTGAGGAAACTTGCCTGGCCTGGCTCTTAGCTCTCCTAGTGCCTGGGCCCTTCTGGTAACCGCCCCCCACCACCCACCCCTGCATCTCACTTTTCACAACCACAGTCATCTTTTCAAAGCAAAAATCTGATTATTTAATGTAGAGAAGAACAACTCTCATGAACTCCTGGTGGAAAAATTAAGTGGTAAAATCTTCCTTGAGTAGACACTTGGCAATATTTAGTGAAGTTGAATATTCTCTTATCTTGTAACCCAGAAATCTCCTTCTCGGGTATGTAATTTAAAGATCCTTTCACCCATGTATCCAAGGAAAACTATCTAAGATTGTTCGTTGCAGTGTTGTTTATGACAGAAAAAAAACTAAAAACAATATTGTTCATTGCAGTGTTATGACAGAAAAAAGACACTAGGAACAATCAAAATGCCCATCCACAAGACAATAGATGAACTGTGAATAGTCACACAATGGAATACTCTTCAGAGGTTAAAATAAATAAACTGGAGCCACGTCTTCAGCATATACAAATTTCAGCACAATTTTGAACCAAAAACCAGGTGGCACCACGATGCATACAATATGATGCACTTTACATAAAATTTTAAAACCTATTCTTAAAAAAATGCCACACAATAGATATGGCTCCACAAAAGTGTAGTAAATGTATAAAAACACAGAGGGGAAAAAACGAAATAGGGCCACCATGAAAGACTGTGTTTGCTTAGGGTTGAGGATTGGAAAGGCTTTCTGTGGAGACGCTTGAGTGACTGGGGGGGGGGGCGCGGAGCAGGGCAAAGAACCTACACAGCCTGGACTCTCAGAGAATCTTCCTTGGACAGAAATTTGGCAATTTTTGGTGAAGTTAAATATTCTCTTACCTTGTAATGCAGAAATCTCCCTCTTGGTCATAATTTAAAGATGCTTTCACCCATGTATCCAGGAATGATGTCTAAGATTGTTCATTGCAGTGCTGTTTCTGACAGAAAAAACCAGAAACATGATTGCTCATTGCAATGTTGTTTATGACAGAACAAAGCTGGAAACAAGATTGTCCGTTGCAGTGTTATTTATAACAGAAAAAAACTGGAAACAATTCTAGCTCCAAGGCTAGACTGCTTGGCATCAACTGCTGCTGTGCTATGGTAATCCTGTGTGACTCTGGGCAAGTGATGGAATCTCTCTGTGCCTCGATTTTCTCATGTCTACAACAGCATAATAATGGCACCTGCCTCACTGGGTGTATAAGGATGAAATGCATTGGCTTGAACAAATGAGAACAATACCTGGTCCATGGCAAAGACTGTAAATGTTTGCTCTTATTCATATTCCATGCAGAGGAAACAAACTCAAGGGCTGGGGTGGGAAGACGGAGAATGGGCAGCAAAGCATTGAGAATTCATGCACCAGCCGGAAATCCACACCTCACAGCAAAGCAGACCCAGCAGTAAGAGGATGATATTGAGACTGGAGAGTCAGGCAAGGAACAAACCCCAAAAGGTACCGGTGGTCTTGGCAAGGAGCTTGGATATTGTTCCATACACTACTAGAGAGACAGAAGCCATGGAGCAGTGTGATCTGATTTTACTCTTTTTTTTTTTTTTAGTTGGAGTCTCAATCTGTCACCCAGGCTGGAGTGCAGTGGCACACTCATGGCCACCGCAGCCTCAACATGCTGGGCTCTGGCAATCCTTCCACCTCAGCCTTCCAAGTAGCCAGAGCTAGGCGTGCGCTACCACGCCTGGCTAAGTTTTTTGATTCATTGTAGAGATGAGGTCTCGTCAAGTTGCCCAGGCTATTCTCCAACCCATGGGCTCAGGCAATCCCCTCACCTCAGTCTTCCAAAGTGCTGGAATTACAGGCTTGAGCCACCCTGCCTGGCCCTGATTTTATTCTTACCCAACAATAACAGTGAACAAACTACTGACATTCTCAGCCGTTTAGTGGATCTAGAGAGAATTATGCAGAGTGAAAAAAGCCAGTCCCAAGAGGTTATATACTGTACCATTCCATGTGTAGGACATTGTTGAAATGATGACATCATAGAAAAGAACAGATTAGTGACTGCCAGTGGGTAAGGAGGAAGCAGGGGTCCCCGGGAGAGGAGCAGTATAAAAAGGCAACACAGGGATGCCTGTGCGGATGGGACTGTTTTGTATCTTTGTTTGACTTTGTCAATGTGCCTATCCTGGGTATGATCTTGTACTATTGCTTTGCAAGTTGTTACCAGCGGGGGGAACTGGATAAAGGGTATACAGATCTCTCTTAAAATGCATGTAGGCCGGGCTCGGTGACTCAGCCTGTAATCCTGCGCTTTGGGAGGCCGAGGTGAGTGAATTGCCTGAGCCCGCGGGTTCGGGACCCGCCCAGGCAACTTGGCGAGACCTCATCTCTACGATAAATCAAAAAATTAGCCGGGCGTGGTAGCGCGTGTCTGTAGTTCCAGCTACTTGGAAGGCTGAGGCGGAAGGATCGCCGGAGCCCAGCAGGTCGAGGCTGCGGTGGCCGGAAGCGGCCACTGCACTCCAGTCTGGGCAACAGAGTGAGACTCCGACTCAAAAAATAAATAAATAAAATAAAATGCACGTACATCTATAACTGTTTCAAAATCCAAAATTGTATTTTTTAAAAATTGGCCGGGCTCAGTGGCTCAGCCTGTCATCCCAGCACTTTGGGAAGCCAAGGAGAGTGGATTGCCTGAGTCCGCAGGTTCGAGACCAGCCTGGGCAACTTGGCGAGACCGCGTCTCTACAATAAATAAAAATTAGCCACGTGTGGTAGTGCACTCCTATAGTTCCAGCTACTTGGAAGGCTGAGGCAGAAGGATCACCAGAGCCCAGCAGGTCAACCCTGGGGTGGCCATGGGCTTGTCACTGCACTCCAGCCTGGGGAGACAGAGTGAGACTCCAACTCAAAAAAAAAAAAATTCCCTGACTGCTGGGGGAATACAGATTGGAAGCAGCAGTATGGGGCCAGAAAACCCAACTGGGAGCACAGTCTGGTTGAGCCCGAACCTGACTGGAATAGGGAAAGAGAACAGGGTGGGTGCAAAACATACTTGGGGAAATGGATAGATGGGGCCGGAAGTGGTGGGATGAGGGGAAGAGCAAGGAGAAAGAACGATGCCCAAGTTTCTTACTTGGGTGACTGCGTGGACTGCCATGTCAACAACTTAGAAGGAGAATCCACAAAGCGGAGTAGGTGTGGGGATCGGGGTAAGTAGGGCAATGGGTGTCCAAAGATATCTGTGTCCTAATTCCCAGAACCTCTGAATTGAATGTATTCTGTCATGTGGCAGAGGGGGATTAAGGTTGCCGATGGAATTAAAGTTGATTATCCACTGACCTCACAACAGCAAGACCATTTGGGGTTATCTGGGTCAGTCCAGTGGAGAAGAGGGAGACAGAAGAATCCGTGTCAGTACGATGTGATGTGAGAACAGCTCAACTGGCCATTGCTGGCTTTGAAGATGGAAGAAGGCCATGGGCCTGGAATGTGAGAAGTCTCTAGAAGCTAGGAACGGCAAGAAAACAGATTCTCTCCTAGAATCCCCATAAAAGAGCACAACTCTGCCTACACCGTGATTTTAGCTCCGTGAACTCACTTTTAACCCCCAAAATTGTATAATCGTTAGTTTATATTGTTTTAGCCACGAAGTTTATAGCAATTTGTTACAGCAATAGGAAACTAATAAAATCTTAACGGGTAATAAAATGACCTGGCTTGGGAAGGACCTGGGTAAAGTCCCTCTTAAGTTCCAAATCCCTCAGTGAGGAAGGAAGAAGCTTCCTCAGACAGATGAGAAGTATTTCAAAGATCACCCAAAATTGTCATTAAATAACAAATCTGAGACTAACCCCACCCTACACCAAGCACTATCAAACATCAGACAACATGAAAGCAGTTCCTTTCTCTGTTAGAGGGCAAGACTGTCAAGCAAAAACATTCCTCTAAGGAACAAAATAGCAGCTGAACCGCCGGTGATATTGGGCAAATTGCTATTTTTCCAGCCTTGCAGATGTATTGCTCCGTCATGGCCCATGATATAGAGGGCTGATGCCCTTTCTCTCTGTGGGTTGCCTGAGAAGAGCCTCACTTTGTTTGAGGAAAAGTGATCTGACTGTCCAAGAGTTTTCTGAAAATGGAGCTTCCAGTATTCCTTTCATAACAAAAAAAGCATTTTTGTATCACCACGTATTTTAGTGTTGTGCACAGAGGTAGGATTCAGTGAATGCCTCCAGGCAGGTCAGATGGATCTAAGTGTGTTTGTTGTGTATGGAAAGAGTCCTGACTTCCTGTGTCCCCACTTTTCTGTAGGGTCCACCATGGCACTGATCCCGTATATATGCCCAGATTGAATCTAAAGGCAGAGAGACGGTGTCTAGGGAAGAGGAACAGAAGTGGAAAACAAACACTTAGAATATGGTAAAATCTACTCACTATAAAGCTTTGAAAATTATATGCTCTGTATCTCAAAGTGGGTCGATTCCAAGATGGAGAACAGAGACCAGGGTTCCTGGTTTAGATTCAAGATACCTGGGTGAACTTTTTTCCCTCAAAGCCTCGTAAGAAGTAGCAAAATAGAATCATGGAGGGAGTCCTGGGTACATGACTTTGTTCTACTGCTAATCTTCTGGGTGATGTTGAGGAATCACTTTATTTATCGAAAACTTAGTCTCTTCATCTGTAAAAGAAATTAGATCTAAAGTAAGAAATAATCTACTCTGTGACTGAAGGAAGTATGTACCACACAATATCAATTGTGATTTTTATACATTCATTAATTTCTACTAACATTCTACTTATTTATGTTAATAACTTTTTGATGGAAAAAAGATTTAATGACTGGGTAGCTCACACCTATAATCTCAGCACTTTGAAAGGCTGAAACAGGAGGATTGCTTGAGTCCAGGAGTTTAAGACCAGCCCAGGCAACATAATGAGACCTCATCTCTATAAAAAAAATAATAATAATAAAGTTAGCTAGGCGTGGTGGCACACACCTGTAGTCTCAGCTACTTGGGAGGCTGAGGCAGAAGGATTGCTTGAGCCCAAGAGGTTGAGGCTGCAGTGAGCCGTGATCGTGCCATTGCACTCCAGCTTGGGCAACAGAGTGAAATCCCAATTTAAAAAAAAAAAAAGATTTAAAGCTTGATTTTGTGTTCTAGTCTAATTTTTGTTGGCATTTTATCCCCGACCTTTGTTTGTCTGAGACTAACCCCACCTCCAATCGACACATAAAACAGAGCAACATAATAAGAATTGCAAGAATTGGGAGTGGATGAGAAAGAAGAAAGACAAGCAAAGACAAACAAAGGTAGGGGATAAAATGCCAACAAAAATTAGACTAGAACACAAAATCAAGTTCTACATGCTTGCCAAAGGGCAAGCCAAAAATTGTGCTTGGAGCTATCTAAAAGCAAACATGAAAAAGAAACTTACCTAGACCAAAAAATAAAAGCAAATCAACCACTCAGGAAAGAAACAACTAGACTCTATAAAAAGGTAAGACAAAGAAATTCTCAAAGATCATTAGAAGAAGATGATGTTGAGTATAATGATCAATGTCCTCGAAAGCATCCATACAGGATATATACAACAGTGGGCTCTAGGGCACTGAACATAGGCCAGTGGCATCACACCAATATGAAAGGTAACTGGGGCTCCCAGGAAGTAGAGATCAGGCGTGCATTTCTTTGTGGCTCTGGCTACATTCAGATAGAAATTTTAGACCATGGGGATGTATGGAAGGACCACTTATCTTTCAGCCATCTCCACACAATATTGTTTCCGACGAGTTAGTTTCAAAATATCAGATAAAGACATTTCTGTCAACCATGCTTACTTCTCTTTATTGAGGTGTAATAGACAAATAAAACTGTATATACTTAAAGTATGCACCATGATGATTCATATATGCATACGTTATATTGCCACAATCAAGTAAATAACATATTCATCATTTCACATAGTTAGCTTTTTTGTGACAATGCTTAAGATCTACTCTCTTGGCAAATTTAAAGTATATAATAGAGTATTATTAACTGTAGTCACCATGTAGTATATTAAATATTCAGAACTTTTTCATCTTATGACTGTTAGTTTGCACCCTCCCACCAGCATCTCCTCATCTCCCACCGCTTGGCAGCCACCATTCTACTCTCTGTTTCTATGAATTTGTCTCTTTTTAAAAAAGATTCCACATATAAGTGATACTATACAGAGTTTGTCTTTCTCTGTCTGGCTTATTTTGCTTAGAATAATGCCTTCCTGCCAGGTGTGGTGGCTCACACCTGTCATCCCAGCACGTTGGGAGGCGGAGGTGAGAGGATCACCTGAGCCCAGGGGCTCAAGACTAGCTTGGGCAACATGGCGAGACCTCGTCCCCACAATAAATTAAAAAAATTAGCTGGGCGTGGTGGTGCGTGCTTGTAGTCCAGCTCCTTGGAAAGCTGAGGCGGAAGGATCACCTGAGACCAGCAGGTCGAGGCTGCGGTGGCCATGAGCATACCCCTGCACCCCAGTATGGGTGACAGAGTGAGACTCCAACTCAATAAATAAATAAATAAATAACAACGCCTTCCAGGTTCATCCATGTTGCTGCAAATGACAGGATTTCCCTCACTTTCATGGCTGAACAATATTGTATTCTGTGTGTAGGGGAGGGGTCTCTGTATGCATGTATCTCATATTTTTATCCATTCATCTGTTGATGGACACTTAGGCTGATTCCAGATCTTGGCTATTATGAATAATGCTGCCGTGAACATGGGAGTGCAGATACCTCAATGAGACAGTGATTTTATTTCCTTTGGATCTACTAGTGCCAAAAATATATATACAAATTTTAAGAAATGTTATTCTATGTATACCTTTTAGTTCGCCGTAATCAGAAGTGTCTGGACACTCACTGACGGTAACCACTTTGAGCAACTCTTGTAATTACAGAAGTCAGACGTGACTTGTATTCATCTTTTTGTTATCAGTATATATTGAGCATGACAATTTTAATATGGCTTTTTCCTTTCTTAAAATGTGTACATGTGTTTTGGGCACCTTCTGTATACCCAGTAATGGGATTGCTGGATCATATGATAGTTCTATTTTTAATTTTGTGAGGAACTCCACGCTGTTCTCCATAATGATTGTACTCATTTCTATTCCCACCCAGAGTGTACAGAGGCTCCCTTTCTCCACATCCTCATTATCTCTTGTCTCTTGTTTTCCTGACAATGGCCACCCTAACAGGTGTGAGGTGATGTCTCATTGTGGTTTTGATTTGCATTTCTCTGACGATTAGTGATTCTGTCAACTTTTAAAAATTCACCCCAAATATTAAAAGAAAAAAGTCAGAACTACGGATCTCACTTTCAATGAAACCAAAGGATATCTGCAACTCAGAACAATACAAAATGAGGGTGAAAAGCAGATGGAAATGACCCAGCTGGGAACAGGAAGGTGAAACCTAAGGGTCTGCCACAGGGGTTGGGTGGAGACAGAAGGAGATTTACCCTAAAGAGGCCCAGAAAGCCTCTTGGAGTAGAGGCACAGGACAGTGGAAGGCAGGTGTCTTCATCTATTTGGGCTGCTATAACAAAATACCATCCACAGGGTAACTTACAAACAGCGGAGGTTATAGCTCACAGTTCCAGAAACTAGAAGTCTAAGATCAAGGTGCCAACTGATTTGGTGCCTGGTGTGGGCTTCCTTCCTCATAGACAGAACTTCTAGCTGTGTCCCTGCATCATAGGGGGGACAAACAAGTTCCCGCCAGCCTCTTTGATAAGGGCACAAATCTCATTCATGAGGGCTCCATCCTCAAAAACAAATCACCCCCCGAAGACCCCACCTTTTAATATTATTGCACTGGGGACTTGTTTTTAACACTTAAATTTTCAGAGGACACAAACATCCAGAACATACCAGCAGGAAAAAGTGGAGAAGTGAAAACAAGAAGATTGTTTGAAAGTCTGTAGGAGGGCCGGGCTTGGTGGCTCAGCCTGTAATCCTGCGCTTTGGGAGGCCAAGGTGAGTGAATTGCCTGGGCCCGTGGGTTCAAGACCCGCCTGGGCAACTTGGTGAGACTCATCTCTACAATAAATCAAAAATTAGCCGGGCGTGGTAGCACACGCCTATAGTTCCAGCTACTCGGAAGGCTGAGGCGGAAGGATCGCCGGAGCCCAGCAGGTCGAGGCTGCGGTGGCCGGGAGCGGCCACTGCACTCCAGTCTGAGTGACAGAGTGAGACTCCAACTCAAAAAAAAAAAAAAAAAGAAAAGAAAAGAAAAAGAAAGTCTGTAGGTGGAAAACTTAGATTCCCCGGCCTTTTAACCCCATGTAGTCAGGCAACCAATTCTCCCCATCCCGTAGGAATGCTAAGACGTGGAACCAGAGAGGGGATTCCCAGTGGGCAGACCTGGAGGAGGCATGGGCCTAGACATAGGGAAACTAAATGACAATAGGAACACTGAACAGTGAGTCCATCAGGCTGCTGTTCCTTCTGAGCTCCAGGTATACAGCAAACAGGGTAACCCTCCCCATCAGAGAATTGGAGGATTCTTCTTTAGAGAAATGAAAATACCTCCAGAGAAAAGAAGGACCCATAGATAATGACATATGAGGGTCCCCGAGGATAAAGGCCTGCTGACTACCTACTCGTCCTCCAGACAACCCCCAAGAATTGAGCCACACACCTGCACACAGAAGCCCATCAACTTCCTGTATTTCACTCCAGTATGAATGAGCAGTGAAGCATCACCGGGTATCTGAGGAATGCCATCAACAGTTAAGGGATACATCAAAACAAACAGAAAAATGAAAGCTGTGGAAACAGAAATGTCAAGGGATAGAATCAAATGCAGAGAAAAACATGTCCTATAACTAATATTCTTAGCTAGATTTTTAAAAATCAAATGCAGTTATTAACTCCAGGAAAAATAAAAGTTGAACAAGAAATAAAATATAGTCATGATACCCTATTTGGCTCAGTCATGGCTAATATTCACAGAGTCACAACAGAAAATATGGAATAATGACCTAATAAAAAATGTGATTTAACCATAGTTAGAGGACAGGAGAGGGGATGGTAGGCAAAGCCCAAATCTTCATCTTCTATACAACTGATAAATTAAGATATAGAATACCAGGCTGGACGTGGTGGCTCACACCTGTAATCCCAGCACTTTGGGAGGTAGAGGTGAGAGGAATTGCCTGAGTCCAGAGGTTTAAGACCAGCCTGGGTGACTGGGCAAAACCTCATCTCTATAATTAAAAAAATAAATAAATAACTATATATATAGCCTAATTAGGACTGTGGCATTAAATGCTAGAAGAAACAGGAAAGATTATTAAAAGTGTTCTTTAGGAAGGAGCATGGGATAGAAATGGGAGACTACTTTTTTCTAATTTAACTTTTTAGCACTATTTGCTTTGTTTGACCTTGTGTACATTTTACTTTGGTAAAATAAAAACTTAATTTTCAAATGTAATGTGGGCTAGGCTCGGTGGCCCAGCCTGTAATCCCAGCACTTTGGGAGGCTGAGGCGAATGGATTGCCTGAGGCTGCGGGTTTGAGACCAGCCTGGGCAACTTGGCAAGACCTCATCTCTACAAAAAATCAAAATTAGCTGGGCATGGTAGTGTGCATCTGTAGTTCTGGCTACTTGGAAGGCTGAGGTGGAAGAATCGCCGGAGCCCAGCAGGTCGACACTGGGGTGGCCGTGAGTGTGCCACTGTACTCCAGCCTGGATGACAGAGTAAGACTCTAATCAAAATAAAATAAAATGTAATGTGCTTCTCAGTCACATATGGAAAGTAGTAAATGATGACCAATTTACAATCACATTCCCTAGCAAGCTCCTGGG
>CAUYQG010287843.1:0-25205 GCA_963574415.1 Tarsius wallacei | reverse complement strand
CCTCCCAAAGTGCTGGGATTACAGGCAAGAGCTACCGTGCCCAGCCCCAATTTTGTTCTTCTTTATGACTGCATAATACTCCATTGTGTATATGTACCACATTTTCTTTATCCATCCACTTTTGAGGGGCAGCTACTTTTCTTATCCTACTTTCCAGTTAGAATTAAGAAGCAAGAAAAGGAGCATCTTCTCCTAATTTTTTCCCCTTTTGAACTAAATATAAAATTTTTAGTGGAGAGAAAAATCTTAAAATATAACACCATGTTTGAGTTACTTACAAATGTTCTACACAGAAACAGTATATTATCTGACTAGTGAGAAATAATTTTTGTGTTTTTTTTAATATACTTTGTTTTTAATTTTAACTTTTATATTGATTGTAAACCTCAACGTTTAATGATGGTTGCTAAGGACAGAAGCAGTTGCTTATCAAACTCTTCTTATCACCTTCTGCTTTGTGTTGAATGTGGAGATTTTTACTCTTCCACTTTGTACTCTGGAATACCAAAGTGGTGATAGGGTGGAGAGGGTGACTGTGGTTTTTAATATTTAACTCTCAAAACATGTCAGTACTATGGAAGTTAATTTTGACTGTACAAGTGTTAATCTGTATTTATAATAATCAGATTAGCAGTAGATAAGCAGAAGAGTGTTTTTTTCTTGTTTTTTTTTATAGTTGAAGGAATGAAATTAATTTCTTGGTCCTGTGTTTGGTCATACAGATACCTTCAGATCTTCTGGATAAAGAATTTCTGCCTATTCTCCAGGAGGAGCCTTTGCCACCATTAGCTCTTGTACCCTTTACAGAAGAAGAACAGGTTTGTTTGTGCCTAGCTCTGAGCCTCAGCAAATCCTTGCTCCTTCCCACTAAGACGTGAAAGTAGGAAGTTACTACTTAGACCCTAGAGATTATCCTGCATCCTCATAGGTCTGTTTCCTTCTTAATATTTGTTGGTATGTGGTTGCATATTAGTTGACTAGATTTTACTTTAGTATCTGCAGATGTTGATTATTATGTAGAGATAAGGTACTGTTTCTAGATCCTTAAGGACACTGAGAACCATCCCTGAAAACATATTCAAGTACAGAGGAAGAATTTTTTTGGGAGGAAGAGGAAGATAGTCTTTGCAGAAAAAACAGTTTTTTAGAAGTAATTGTCAACCTAAATTCTTACCAGTATGTTTCACTATTAAAGGAAAATGTGGATCTCCAGTCTAAAATGTACTTAAACTGTTCTGTCACTGGCTTTTTTGATGTCATGTTATGAGAAAGTAAAACTTCTGGGCTGGAAAGAGCACATTTTGTGTTATCCCTATTTATTTAGTGCTTTTTGTGTTATCCCTATTTATTTAGTGCACTGTCCTGAGCAAAGGTAAATAAGAGTCTCTGGTATCAAAGTACTTATGGTGATTGTAGTAAAATGGAGAAATGAGTTTTGTTGAAGTGCTGGAATGTCACTTTAAATGTAGAATCATCAAAAGTTTTTTTAAAAACAGCTTTATTGAGACATAATTTGCCCATAAATTCACACTTTTAAAGTTTACAATTCAGTGGTTTTTAGTATATTCACTGAGTTGTATAAGCATCACCACTAATTTCAGAACATTTTCATCTGTGTGTGTGTGTGTGTATGTGAGAGAGAGAGAGAGAGAGAGAGAGAGAGAGAGAGAGAGAGAGAGAGAGAGAGAGAGAACCTTGGGCATGTTTTCTATACTCTTGCCATGTTTTGCATGGGGAAGCCACAAACAGCTATTAGAACTGTATTAAGATGTTAGAAAGGTGTATGATATTAATCTTTGGTGGTCTCTTGTACCATATTTTCGTAAATTACTTTTGTTTTTATTTATAGTTTCCTCTATATCAGGCTAGTTTCAGCTTTACTCATGAAAGCTGAATGTCTTTGATGGTCAAAAAGACCCATTTTCATTGACCAAAAGGTATTTATTTCTGTAAACAATTTCATGGGAAAGAAAGAGTCCTGTCTCTAATGATTGCTGGAAATCTACCAAGTATCAGATTGACATGTGACTATTATTTTGATTTAGTTTTTATTAAAAATATTTTTATTATGAAGCATGTCAAGTAGGCAAATATAGAGAACATTATTAGAAATATCAGTATATTTGCTATTCATATATAAAGTCTTAAAATTATGACATATCTTTTTTGTTTCTTTTAAGAAATCAGATTTCTCATACAGTTGAAACTGCCTAGAGTGTATCCTTCCTTTTTCCTTCTCAGAGATTCTGTGAATTGGTTTATTTTTCTCATTTATGTTTTTATATTTTTCTTATATACTTATATATCCATATGCCATAAAATAGTTTCATTTTATAGGGTTATAAATTTTATATTGAAGATAGCATATCATAGATTTTGTTCTGTAACTTACTTTTTTCTCTCAACATTGTTTTTAAGATTTATCTATGTATCTATAGTTCATTCATTTCTTTTCTTTAGTATGTTTCATAGAATGAGAAAATTCACAATTTTCCCAGTCTTCTCTTGTTGGATATTTAATTTAGGTTGTTTTTAATTTTTGATAATACAAATCATGCTTCATTGAGCATTCTTACAGTAGGTGTTATAAAAGAGGAATGACTGGGTTTTGGTTTTTCATTTTTTTTTTTTTTGAGTCGGAGTCTCACTGTGTTACCCAGGCTGGAGTGCAAGTGGCATGCTCATGACCATTGCAGCCTCAACCTACTGGGCTCAGGTGATCTTTTTGCCTCAGCCTTCCTAGTAGCTGGAACCACAGGCGTGCACCACCATGCCTGGCTAATTTTTTGATTTATTGTAGAGACAGCGTTCGCCAGGTTGCCCAGGCTGGTCTGGAACCCCTGGACTCAGGCAATCCTTTTCTCCTTTGCCTCCCAAAGTACTGGGATTGCAAACAAGAGCTACTGTGCCTGTCTATATTTATATAATTTATTGAGTATTGCCAAATTAACTTTCTGTTGTGGTTTAGGCCAGTTTGCCCTCCCACTCATTATGTACAGGAGATCTCATTTCTAAAACCCTCCAACTTTTGATTTTGGCCAAAATGATGGTTGTGAGAGTTTTTTTTGTTTTTGTTTTGTTTTTTTGAGTAGGGGATCTCACTCTGTCTCTCAGACTGAAGTGCAGTGGCATGATCATAGCTCACTGAAGCTTCATACTCCTTGGCTCATGTGATCCTTCCACCTCAGCCTCCTGAGTAGCTGGGACTACAGGCGTGTGCCACCATGCTGGGCTAATTTTTAAATTTTTTTTGTAGAAACAAGGTCTTGCTATGTTGCTCAGGCTGGTCTTGAACTTTTGGGCTTAAGTGATCCTTCTGCTTCAGCCTTCCAAGATGCTAAGATTACAGGCATGAGCTACCGGACCTGCATGTGTGATAGTTGTTTTTAATTTGCATTTCCCTAATTACTATGAGGTTGAGCGTCTTTTCATATGCTTATGGACCATTATAATTTTTGAATTTGTCTGTGTCCTTTGCCTATTCTTTTGGGTTGTCTTAATGATTTTATAATTTCTTTATATGTTCTTTAAAATCAGTAAATTACTTATTTTATTGTTATACAAGTCGTTTATATTCATTGTAGAAAATACAGAAAGTTACAAAGAAAAAAATCTCACTGAAAAACTCACCATGTAGAGATAACTACTTGTTACCATTTAGTCTGTTTTTATTGCAATCTCTTTTCTTTGTATACCTTTAGTTGTCAAAGTATACCAACACAGACTGAATCTCATAACATATTAAAAGGATTTTACACCATGACCAAGTAGGTTTTATCCCAGGAAGGCAAGGGTGGTTCAGCATTTTGTAATCAATATAAGACATTATATTATAGGACAAAAGGGGGGAAAATCTGATTATCTCAATAGACGCAGAAAAAGCAGTTGACGAAATTCAGCACCCTTTCATGATAAGACACTCAGTGTACAAAGAATAGAAGAGATAACTTTGTCAACAGATTAAGGGCATTTATGAAAAACTCACAGCTAGCATTATACTCGGCGGTAAAATCTGAAAGTTTTTCCTCTAAGATTAGAAATTAGACAAGGATGCCTGCTTTCACCACTCGTATCCAGTATTGTATTGAAAGTTCTAGCCAGAACCAGTAAGTAAGCAAAAGAAAAAAAAAAGTCATGCAAATTGGTAGGAAAGAAGTATAGTTGTCTCTATTTGCAGATGACATGATCCTATATATAGAAAATGCTAAAGAATCCACACACATACACACACAAACTGAATAGAACTAATCAACAAATTCAGTACAGTTGGAGGGTACAAGATCAGTACACACACAAAAATTGTATTTCTGTAACTAGTGATGAACAAAGGAAATTATGACAGTAATTCCATTTACAATAGCATCGGAAAGAATAAAATACTTAAGAATAAGTTCAACCAAACAGGTGTAAAATTTTTACACTGGAAACTACAAAACACTTGAAAGAAGTTAATACCTGAATAAATGGAAATGTGCTTATGCTCATTGAGCAAAAGATTTGATATTGCTAGGATGGTAATATTCCCCAAAGCAATTTACAGGCACTGCAATCCCAGTCAAAACCCCAGTGGCCTTTGGGCAGGCATTGACAAGCTAATTAATTATGTGGAGTTGCAAGGGACCCAAAACAGTCGAGACAATTTCGAAAAAAAAACAAAGCCGGACAGACAACTCAAATTTCCTGATTTTAAAACTTATTACTGAGCTATAGTAATTAAAACATTGTGACTTCATACCTCAACAAGGGTACCTGCATAATCAATGTTTGTATATGTAACCCTGAATTGTACCCCACATCTTTATAATTAAAAAAAAAATCAAAACATTGTGGCTTAAGGATAGACAGATTAATAGAATATAACTGAAAGTCCAGAAATAAGCCTGAATTGCTCTAAACTATTAGTTTGCTTTCAAGAAGATGTGAATGAGGATACTTCTTTTGTTTCATGCTGCCATAAGTATAGGTTTTTAACCATTATTTTTGTCACGTTTAATGTTTTTACTTTTCAAGTTTATATATTTTTGAATAAGTAATAAACAGTTTAAATGTCAAAATTTAAAGAACAGTATATAGAAGAAAATCTGCCTTCCATCCTGTTTCCTAGCTGCTTACTTCCGTTTCCAAAGGCTGCCAGTGTTAGCAAGTGTCTTTTATACTAGTGATGGTATACACTAAATATTGTTCTGCACTTCTAACATTGAGTATTTTTGTTGAAAGAGTTCCCTGCAAATATGGAGAAAATTTCTTTTATTGTTTTGGTTTGCCTTTCTTTGCCCATAGCAGGAAACAATTTTTTAGGTGTTTATTCATCTTTATATTTTTTCTTGTTGATTAATAATATTTATATGAGTGCCTGATAAGTTTTCCAAATTAAAATTGCATTTATGATTTTAAATTTAGAAGCTAATTTTTATTAGCTTAGTATCCCAGTTGTGTGTGTGTGTGTGTGTGTGTGTGTGTGTGTGTGTGTGTATGTGAGAGAGGGAGATTATTCTTCTAATTTTTTAGCTGCTTACACTTTTTAAAAAATGTGTTTTTATTGCCTGAGCCCGCAGGTTCGAGACCCGCCTGGGCAACTTGGCTAGACCTCATCTCTACAATAAATGAAAAATTAGCTGGGCGTGGTAGCATGCGCCTGTAGTTCCATCTACTTAGAAGGCTGAGGAAGAAGGATCTCCTGAACCCAGCAGGTCGAGGCTGCGGTGGCCGGGAGTGGCCACTCCACTCCAGTCTGGGCAACAGAGTGAGACTCCAACTCAAAAAAAAAAAAGTCTTTTTATGTTTTCTTAAATGACTTCCTAGATTTCTTAGAGACCAAACACTCCAGAATAGAGAGATAACTTGTTACTAGTTACTGAAACTTTAAATGTCAGGATAAATAATTGAATCATCCATAAGTACAACATTTAAAAGAAATTAGTATGTAGCAAGTGGCCACAGAAATCACTGGAAGAACCAAAAAAATATTCAACAAATGTTGCTTGGGACCTGTTGGTTAATAATAGTTAGCCAGTAACAGTTGGTTAGCAGTTTAGAGAGGAATAAAATTAGGTCTACACTTCACCTACACACCAAAAATAGTTCTAGAACAACTAAAGGAGTAGTTTTAATTCTCTTTTTATGATGGAAATGTTCATCTTAAGGTCTACCTTCTGTGATCACAGAGACAATGGAAGGATTGGGAAATTTTCATTATCACAGATTATCAGGTCCATTTTTGAAGTCATTTAATTTAAAATGCGTCATTTAGGATTTTCTGATGCTTATTTGGTAGCTTTTGTTACTTATAAAATATGTTGAAGTAGAACATGCTTAAAACTGACAAAACATCAATAAAACCTTGATGTTTGTTCTTTGGAAGGTCAGGCATTCCCCTTCAGAGTTTTGGTGCAGACTATTTCTAGACTAATGTTTGTATACTTTTTCTTTCAGTACTTACATAAGGGAGGTAAATACTTTTAATAACTTAAAGCAAGCTTCTTGCCTGAATATCTTGTTTCTTGAAGTTATTTGAAATAGATATTTTATCTTTAAAGTGTACTGGCCCACACTCTGTCTCTCACACACACACACACTCTCTCACACTCTCAGTCTTTCTGTGTGTGTGTGCATGTAACCAGGAAAATAAAGTTTTCTTAGAGCAAAATCAATGCTCAAAGAAGATCTAGTTCTTTGGTTTGGCATTTTCCTTGAATATGTATCTTAATTTGAAAAGCTTGTTTTTATGCATTACATCTACAATTTAGATAGCTGTTGCAAAATTGGTATTTTTTTATTTGTGATTAAAATTTATGCATTTTTGAATAGGTAATACATGTATATATATACATAAAACTTTTAAAAAGCACATATAATGAGAAGCAAGTCTACAACTCACCCAAACTCTGCTACCTGTTACTCTTCCTTGGGAGTAACCATTTTCTTATGTTTCCTTCCAGGGTTATCTACAGCTATCTGTATATTCTTTTAAACATCCCCCTTCACCTCCCCCCACCCCACATACACACACATACACAGACACACACACAAATAGTAGCATGCTATGCACACAATTCTGCAGTTTGCAGTTTTTACTTAAGAAAAAACATAGGACATGATGGCAAATACTTAGCTTTTAATATGTCAGACACAGTTTTAAGCACATTTGGCATTTAATGTATTGAGTGCTTGCAGCCACCCATGAAATAGATAAAAGTGTCCTTATCCACATTATATAGGTGAAAAATGAGGCACAGAGAATTTGAGTAAAGGAGCCAGAAGTCAGTCATGGGCAGTCTGGCCTCTCTATGTTCCTAACTACGATATGCTCTGTGTCCCTATGTATTAGGTTGACCATACGTAGTTGCATTGTTTTATGGATCAGAAATGATTGAATATTAACATTTTCATAGGGTTTGACCTAAGAAATAGAGTTGTCTCGTTTATAAACATCAGAGATGCAGAGTTCTGTGTGTAGATGACCATGATTTTTTAAATTAGCTGGTATTAGTTGATACTTAGATGGCTTCCATTTTTTGGTTTTATAGATTGTGCCACAGTTAAAGATTCTTCTATTTATGTTATTTTTCATATGTGTAACAAGTGGAGCTATTTCACATGTGTAAGAAATGTCAAAGGATATTTTTTGAGAAATTGCCTTTCAAAGAGATCATAGCAGTTTGTACTTTCATCACAAACACATGAGAGTATGTGAAAATATGAGTGTTTTCCCACACTTATAGATGGGTGCGTTTTAGTTTTATACATGTGATAGCTTGGTAATTAAGTGTTCAGCTATGTGGAATCCTGGCATACATAATGCAGGTAGTTGGAACTTTTGTTTTTCAATATTAGAATACAGTATATTAATCTAGGTTTTAGGACTTTGTAGTCTTATTTAATTATAATAATGCTTAGAGGTATTTATTCAGTACTCCACTGTTTATTCTGTGCTAAAAGGTAAGTTAATGTATATGTTTCAACACATTTTTTAAAATTATTAAATTTTATTACAATGTAGTCTGAAATGGAAATAGCATTTTTTGAGTTTTGTGTCTTTCCCTAATTTTTAGAGATTAATTAAAACAAGAAAAATAAAACATTTTTATGGAGAATTTTTAAAAAACCCAAGAAATGTAATAATGAAAGTGGAAATTTTAATTAATAGTATATTGACTTCTTCAAAAGAGAGATATGGACATCATATTTTATTTTAAATCAAAATAGAAAATGGAAACCACTTTGGAATAAAATGTTAGTTGAATTGCATGGTTCTTTTTTACCCTAACTCTGATGCCTCATTGTTTGCTCCTCTACCAAGAGAACCCTTGGCTATAGCCATGCCCAAGGTGCATTGTCCTCTGTTTACCACGCCTCTGCACTTTTATACTAATGTCTCTTAGGCTTCAAGTATACAAAAGGCATTCAAGTAAGGATATATTCCAAGTTTTTTTAGTTTAAAACCCTCTTGTAAAATTCTCTTTCAGATGCCCAGGATTTTTATATTTTATAAATCACTTAAAAAGACTTTTATGATTACTTCTTGCTTTACCTTTTCTTCAGTCCAATGTATTCCATTTATCTAAAAGTGTCAGTGGGATGTATTTTTGGCACCCTGGCCTCCATTATTTCCAGCCCAACCACTACTGTCATTGTGCTTGACCCTGTTGATTGTGGGTGTAAGTACACATTAATAACTGAGTGATTGAGTTTTCACTTTGATTTTTTTTAAAGCATTTCCTTCCCCTTCCCATTAAAGTATTATTTGGGTGATGGGTCTCATATAGATTCTTGTCTGGCCCTTCCCCATTCACTTCTGAGTCCTGTCCTTTTGTTAAATATTACTTGGTGTTGCTAATTCACATTGGTGAACAAAATGAGGCAGAGAGATCATTTGCCTCTTTATCATGCTAGTTTTGCATCAGACATTTTTGTGACTCTTTTTCACTTCCACTTTTCACTAGTTAAAGGCTTAAAGGACTCTTTTAAACTAGATCTCATTAATAAGGGCTTCTGTATTCTGTTGTGTATTTACCCTATCTTCTTCTGGATATATATAACATTTAGTTTTTTTGCCTGCTTAATATTTCCTCATCATACCTAGCGTAGTATAAGGCGTTGATTGTCAATTTTGTTGATCTGAAATGTTAATTTGAAATTGTCAGGTAAAATCAGGTTTTGGATCATCTCATATGTTGTGTAGTTTTATGATTTCCTGTTGCTAATGATAATTAGATTCTATTTCATAGATGCAGTGGGAGGTGGGGAGAAACTATATGTAGTTTTATCTGTTTTATCCATTGTTTTCCTTTTTTTGAGCAGAGAAACTTTTCCATGTCTGTAAATAGTGCCGCTGTCCTGCGATTGACAGGACGAGGAGGAGGAGGAACAGTGGTGGGGGCTCCTAGAGGTCGAAGTTCTTCACGAGGGCGAGGTGAGCTTTCTTGTGAAAAAAGTAATAACAGGAGGAGGAGGATAGGGAATCAATTTAAAAATATTTTAATGCTTGAATTTAAAAAATACTGTTATTTGACATTAACTGCATGTTAAATGTTCTGAACATTTATTTTCTGAGCCACTTGTCAAGGTATCTCATTTACAACCCTGATTTGGAACAGAAGAGTTTAATTCTGGCTGTACAGATTTGAGCATAAGGGAGTCTAGACTGTCCAGTTAACTGTGGCGCACTCTTTGTTGTCCGTGTTCCTCATCCCCAGGGAGCCTTGCACTTTGGGAACCGGAACTTCCTGAAGTATTTTGACTGCTGGAGCAGCACTGGAGTTCTTGCAGGCCTCAGATACACAGTTTCTATGAGAGGATCATGTGCCAAGAGTGTCCCCAGGCAGGGGCTTTAGCTAAAACTGTCTCATCAATATTAGTACCTTTTAGAGGGTAGAACAAAAAATAATCATGCAGCATTTATTTATTTAACCTATAGTTGTATAGATTTATGTCTTTTCTTAGAAAAATAGTTCTTATTTTGATTTTACTTGTTTCTTTGATATCTGTTTCCTATTTCGGTTTTGTTGATTTTCTTCTGTATAAGGACATCTTTAGTGTTTGTAATATAAACATTTACTTGAGCATTTAACTCTGAGTTGGTTAAAGCATAACAGTAGTCTAGGCATACCTTGTAATTTTCCCTAAGAGATACTTTAGAAATGTAATAATTGGGTGTTTGCAATGACAAAGACCATTGTCCCCACATACACCAAGATTGGCATGATCATGAGTGTAAAGTATCTAAGTTCTTTTTAAGGTTGTGCCTCATGAGTAGAGTAATTAATCTACAATCTTCATAGAGAATGTATTCAATTGTGCATTCTTGTGAAGTGGTTTTTTTATTTTTATTTTTTTTTTGAGTTGGAGTCTCACTGTCACCTAGACTGGAGCACAGGGGCTGCTCCCGGCCACTGCAGCCTTAACCTGCTGGGCTCCGGCAATCCTTCCGCCTCAGCCTTCCAAGTAGCTGGAACTACAGGCGTACGCTACCATGCCCGGCTAATTTTTGATTTATTGTAGAGATGAGGTCTCGCCAAGTTGCCCAGGCGGGTCTCGAACCCACGGACACAGGCAATGCACTCACCTCAGCCTCCCAAAGCGCGGGATTACAGGCTGAGCCACTGAGCCTGGCTGTGAAGTGGTTTTTTAAAATAGTTCATTCAGAATGTGGAAATGCAAGTGCAAATAATGAAGAGTCTGACTAAAATGGTTCACATGTTATACTAGGCACATAGTGGCATTTTTTCCTTTTTAATTTATTTGTCAGAACAGTGATTTTATTTTATTTTTTTGAGTCAGAGTCTCCCTCTGTCGCCTAGGCTGGAATACAGTGCCATGATCACAACTTGCTGCAGTCTTGACCTCCTCAGCTTAGGAAGTCCTTCTGCCTCAGCCTCCTAAGTAGCAGGGACTACAGGCATACACCAGCATGCCTGGCTGATTTTTTTGATTTTTTTGTAGAGATAAGTCTCTCTATTTTTCCCATGCTCGTCTTGAACTCTTGGGCTCAAGCAATCTTTCTGCCTTGACCTCCCAAAGTGCTGGGATTACAGTCATGAGCCACCACACCTGGCCAAGAACAGATTTTTAACCTGAGGAGTTATTAGACTCTATTATATAAAACTTGTAAGAAAACCTTTGTAACAGAATTTTGGGTAGTTAGATCTAGGCATATATGTGTGCATCCTGAGCTCCACAGGCAATTGTTTTGTACACCCAGTTAGGTTCCATTTGTCCTGAGTTTGTCTGAGGTCCTTGTGTGTTGGTGGTATGATGGTGTTTTGGAGACGGGACTGGTCACTCGTTCCTGGGGCCTGCCACACAAGTGTTTCCTGTGTTTTTTTGCTGTGGGTTGGCAATGAGAAGTTACACTTGAGTAGCTTTTCCTTCTGTACTTTTCAGGGCAAGCCTGAGAGAGACCAGAGCCACACCAACTTTGTGTGCTTCAAATACTAACCAATCTCTAAACAGGCCTTAAAAACAAATTATATATCAGGAAACGAGTGAATGATTGATGAATTTATCCCTGCTTTGAAGAGAAGAGTTGTCACATAGGATAAAAATCTTACACTCAGAATTAAATAGGCCACATATAAAAGACAGGTGATGTGACAAATGTAAGAAGTAGTGGCTTTATTAACACATTAATGTGAAAGAATGTCATGAGGTCAGGCACAGTGGCTCACACTTATAATCCCAGTACTTAGGAAGGCTGAGGTGGGAGGATTGCTCGAGCCCAGGAGTTCAAGACCAGCCTGGGTAACATAGTGAGACTTTATTTATACAAAAATAAAAAAATTAAGCAAGATGTGGTGATGTGAGCCTATAGTCCCAGCTACTTGGGAGGCTGAGACTGAAGGATCATCTGAGACCAGGAGGTAGAGGCTGCAGTGAGCCGTGATTATGATTGTGCTGCTGCACTCTGGTCTGGGCAAGAGTGAGAATACCAACTCAAAAAATAAAAAAACAAAGAAAAAAGAAAGACATGAAACTAGTAGAATAAATTGACTTTGTGAAAAATACTTTTAGCACCATTTTCACAACTGCCTGTGATTCTTTTTAAGGGTCTCAGCAGCTCATTTTGTAAAACAAGGTTGCTATTGTAATCTGTTATTTTGTATTTTTCACTCATCACTTAGTTTTAACTTGCTGGTAGAATAATGATTGTGGCTTTTTTTTTTTTTTTTTTTTGCGTGAGCAGAGCTAACATTAGATGATTATTTTGACTGTTTCCAACTTGAGGAAATTTTGATGTGAAAATCGACTAGCTTCCAGACTTCTAAATATCATGAAGTAGTAAAATTTAAAAAGGCAAATAAGTGGATGGTGGAAACAACATAAAATTGTGATCTTTTTATTTATTTGGTTAGAATGTTTAAAACAAATCCACACAACTCTCAACCACTGTCTCCATCATCAGTAAAAGGAAGTATATTTTAATTCCCAAGAAGAATAGTGTGAAATCACATATAGTAGGACAGTCCTTTCAAGTCATCCGTATGAAAAGTACATCATATTATATTAACTGGTTTATCTTGTATGGGTATCACTTTATAGAAGATGTAGGATTGCCTGAGCCAGGAAGTTGAGGTGGCTGTGAGCTGTGATCATTGTGATCAGGCCACTGCACAGCCTGGGAGACAGAATGACACTAT
The DNA here is from genome assembly GCA_963574415.1 of Tarsius wallacei. NCBI lineage: Eukaryota > Metazoa > Chordata > Mammalia > Primates > Tarsiidae > Tarsius > Tarsius wallacei. The sequence goes on along the minus strand of CAUYQG010287843.1, from coordinate 12,570 downwards.
GACTCCAAAAAAAAAAAAAAAGTGATTTTTACTGCAGTCTGGAAAGCTTTAGAATCTGATACTTTTTTTTTTTTTTTTTGGAGTCAGTCTTACTCTGTCACCCAGGCTGGAGTGCAGGGACACTCTCAGGGCCACGGCAGCCTTGACCTGCTGGGTTCAGGTGATCCTTCCACTTCAGCCTTACAAGTAGCTGGAACTACATGTGTGTGCCACCATACCCAGCTAATTTTTTGATTTGTTGTAGAGATGAGGTCTCACCATGTTGCCCAGGCTGATCTTGAATCTGTGGGCTCAGGCTATCCTCTCACCTCTGCCTCCCAAAGTGCTGGGATTACAGGTGTGAGCCACTATGCCTGGCTGAGAACCTCATACTCTAATGTGCCCCCTTATAAATCTTTAGTCTATTCATAGCTTTAGTGCTATTCATAACTGTTAGAAAATGTTTTGGATGTGTTTTGCTTATTTTTCTGGTAGCCTGAAGGCTATTTATTTTATATTAATGTGTTTCTGGAATAAAGCATTTCTTCAAGGCATAATAACTTTCCTGAGAAAACTGTTCTCTAATAGGAGAGGAGACTTTTTTCCCTACCCTAAAACCATTATTGTAAAGGAACACCTTAGTGCTATATAACAGAATCTCAAGTAAAATGTATATATTTCCTGAAGGGGAGAGGTATTTAAACTATGAGTTGACTTAAAGTTGGTTTAAACTTTAAGTGAAGTTGACATAATTGGAAGGTAACTTTATGATTACTGTAGGGCTGGGTACAGGGGCTCATGCCTGTAATCCCAGTGATTTGGGAGCTGAGGTTGGAGGATTGCTTGAGGGCAGGAGTTTGAGACCAGCCTGGGCAACATAGCAAGGCTCCATCTCTACCAAAAGAAAAAAAGTTAGCCAGACATGGTATTGTACGCCTATAGTACTAGCTGCTCAGGAGGCTGAGACTGGCGGGTTGCTTGAGCCCGGAGGCTCAAGGTTACAGTGAGTTATGGTTGTGCCACTGCACATTAGCCTAGGCAGTAGAGTGGGACCTATCTCTTTAAAAAACAAAAAGATTGTTATAGTTGAACCTTGGTCCTCACTTCCATTTTACAAATGCAGGAATGGGTACATGGACTAGTCAAGAGGGTATCAATTGTCCCTAAGATTACTCACATACAGTTTAGTGCAGTATTTTGGTATTTCATAGTATGGTATTATAAAAGTACCACTGTATTCTGAGTCACTTCTTGATAAATTATAGCCAAGAATTAGATGTGCTTTGTGGCTATTCGAAGTAATCATTTAACTCAATTTTATTTAGCTTTGGATTGCATTTATTCTTTTATTCAAAATCCACCATCATTTTCCTTTGGATCATTTACACTGTGGGGGAAATTCAACTAGGGATGATGGCTAAGATTTCATCCAGTTAAAAATACCAGACCTTTTTCCTTTCCTCAAGTTTTCTCACTTGTGGATACAAATGGTGCACGTTTGCTGGGAAAACTGTACAGAAGTATAAAGCTGAAAGTGCATATTATCTTTTGCCTTCAGGCTTAGCAATTGGATATGTATCCTTTCTGACCCTAAGCTGTATAATTTATGTAAATGGAATAATTTTTATATGCATTGTTCTGTGGTATGCTTTTGTCATTCAAATAATGTTAACACTTTATCCTCTGTGGTCATGATGTTCTACTGTATTTTTTAAAATCAGAATTTATTTAGCCACCCTTTTATTGATTAAATTGTTCCTAGTTTTTAAAATGTCACTGTACATTTTCACACATATATATTTACATTGTACAAGTATTTCTGTTAGGATAAATTCTAAGTAGAATTATTGAGTCAAATGTTGATCTAACCAAATTGCCTTAAGTAAAATGTAGTTTACATTGAACCACCAGAGCCTCTAAATACCACCTACATCTATACTCTCTACCAGCTTTGTGGGTAGAATTTAGTCCTGATACTTTTCTTTCCTCAAGACTTGAGTAGAAGGTAAAGAGTTCCCTTGGTTGCTGTGAAATATCCTTTAAGGAGTTCATGAGATTGATAGTTTTAGAGTTGACTCTATTAAGTTATCCTTTTTCTGGGATTAGATAAATTGTGTTAACTTTTATACTTGACTTTTTTTTTTTTTTTTGAGTTGGAGTCTCACTCTGTCGCCCAGACTGGAGTACAGTGGGTGCTCCCGGCCACCGCAGCCTCGACCTGCTGGGCTCCGGCGATCCTTCTGCCTCAGCCTTCCAAGTAGCTGGAACTACAGGCGCGCACTACCATGCCCGGCTAATTTTTTGATTTTATTGTAGAGATGAGGTCTTGCTTGCCCAGGCAGGTCTCGAACCAGCAGGCTCAGGCAATCCACTCACCTCAGCCTCCCAAAGGCGCGGGATTACAGGCTGAGCCACCGAGCCCGGCTTATACTTGACTTTTTAAATTTAACTCCTCTTCATAAACTCTGCAAGTCAAGTTTTTTTCTGTTTTTATTGAAAGTAATTCTGTAAAGGGTTTAGTTTACAGTAGTGCTTTACTGAACTTCTTAGAATTTTCACTATTGAACTTTTTATTAATAAAGAGCTTAATGTTGATGCTTTTCTTATTCAGGACTGGGATTATTACATTAGTTTTTTAACTTGTTTCTTTCAACTTCCTGTGGTCTAGCTACTTTAGTGTCATTGCTGGTCTCACAGGTAAAGATCTACCAGGCCTTGCTAAATATTTAAATGTAGATGTCATACTTTGTATAGAGATGGAACTTTGGAGATTAATCTGTATTATTGAATGTGTGCCAGGTGTTGACATCTAGGTATCATTTTTTCTGTTTTCTTATTTTCAGGCAGAGGCAGAGGTGAATGTGGTTTCTACCAAAGAAGTTTTGATGAAGTAGAGGGTGTATTTGGTCGAGGAGGTGGCAGGGAAATGCATAGATCGCAGAGCTGGGAGGAAAGGTAACTGAAGGATCCAGATATTAGCATAAGAATTTCTTGGTATATAGAGCTTATGTGTTTTGTGCTTTCTGCAGAGAGAATGCTCTACATTTAAAGGGTTTCATTTTTTTAAGTGCTGTTAATTATTAAATATCAAGTTAAATGTTGGAAAATTTTAAATGATTGGATAAGTAGGCTAATATGTTAGTGCCAGCATAGGTAAAAATATTAGCTACTTGATTAGTATTCAGTGGAATGCATTGCCATTTTGTTGTTTGTTGGTATTGGTAAAAGCATCTTCTCCCTATATTGTTTATAACTTATATGAAGTCTGTCAAGTTATGGGCAATTGCACAGAGAGTATTTACAAGGATGTTCACTGTGATGATATTTACAACATAAAATAATTGGAAAGAAGCAGAACAGATTGATATTGCCCTTATATGATTGTATATCCACACAGTATAATACTATATAGCCATTAAAATTAAAGATGGTTTTGAAAATACTTAATGATGTGGGAAATCACATTCTAAGAGCAGTATATGAAACTGTATATTATGTATGTAATTTAAAAACATAATATTCTGGGTCAACAAACCTAGCTTTTGGTAGGTGAGGTGGTAGATATTTTTGTTTTCATCTTGTGCTTTGCTGTATTTTCTTAAATATTAGGCCATAACTGTGTTTATTTGTTTTGTAATTTGAAAAAGAAAGAAATTCTATGGAAGAAAAATGGAAAGTTAGTGTCATTAATGGGAATCTATATTATCAAGCCTTGTTTGAAACTTATTTTATCTTTTCTAGGGGTGACAGACGTTTTGAAAAACCAGGACGAAAAGATGTAGGTAAGGTTCTTATTGTATGGATATAAATATTTCCTGGACCTCCATGATATCAGTTCTTAACAAGGCTTACACATAAGGATAAAGTTATTAAAAAATTTACTCAGTTACCTGCACCTCTCCAGTAGGTGGAGTTGTAGCACTGCTTGCATTTAGAATTCCATGGTTATTTGAGGTCTTCACTGTGTGAAACCAGAGATGATGAATACAACCGTTAGGGTGTACTCAGTTCAACTTCGCAGATCTGTGTGTTCTCTACAAGGCATGTATTCTTTATTATGACCAATTTGCAAACTGAAATTTCAAGTTAAGAAACAATCTATTTACTCCTTCCAGTATAGATAGTATCTCACTGGTAAAAATAGGGAAGATGGTAAAATCTTTCCTCTTGTATCAGAGAACAAAGTCTAAAACTGTAAATACTCTTACTTTAGTCATCAGTTTATCTGGTCTTTTTGCTGTATGGTCTTTTTCTTTTTTTGAGTCAGAGTCTCACTCTGTTGTCCAGGCTGGAGTGCAGTGACATGAAAAAGGTTCACTACAGCCTCCACCTTGGGCTCAGATAATTCTTCTGCTCCAGCCTCTCGAGTAGGTGGAACTACTGGCGTGCACCACCCCCACTAAATTTTTAAAAATTCGTTTGTAGAGATGAGGTCTTGCTGTGTTGCCTAGGTTTGTCTCAAACTCCTGGGCTCTAGCAGTTCTCCCCCTTCAGCCTCCCAAGGTTCTGGGGTTACAGGTATGGGCCACTGCACCTGGCAATATTGGGAATCTGTGATTTTGTTTATATTGATGAAAAACCATTACGTGTGTACAGCATGAAGAAGTTTGGAGTACACTGGGTAGATAATTTATTGTTAGCTTTACCCACATTGTAGATACCCATATTGGATGAGTATAATCATGGGATACTTGTCAGGGCCTCTGCTCCCATCCTTGTCTGACTTAGTACTTTTGCCAGTGAATATGGAGAGGCAGTGAGTGGTAGTTTAAAAAGTACAAGATTTTAACTCAGAAGATCATAGGTATTCTAAGCTCTCATATATTCATTAGTCTCATAATAAAATGAGGTGATAATGCTATACAGAATTTTTAGTATTACAATAGTCCCCTGCCTTATTCCTGGGACTATGTTTCAAGACGTATCTGCCTAAAATTGCAGATAGTATTGAACCCTATATTTATTAATATTTTTCTGTACATACATACCTATGATAAAGTTTAATTTGTAAATTAGACATCATTAAGAGATTAACAGTAATAACTAATAGTAAATAGAACAGTTATAACAATATACTGTAGTAGCAAGTGACTATGGTCTCGCTGACTCTCAAAATACTGGAATATTTTTTGGACCATGGTTGACTGTGAGCAAATAAAATTTTAGGAAGTGAAACGTGGATAGGAGATGAGTAAATAAGAGTATATGAACTCATTTATTGATTGATTCAGCAAATACTGAATTTCTGCTTATATGTTATGCCTTGTGCTAGGTGAATATTTATTTTTCTTTAGAAGACATTGTGTGCTGATCAGATTTTCAAATCATTCAGTGTTGTGAGGGATAGCTATGAAGTGAAACAGGACATGGGATCAGAATCAAGGTAGATCAAGAGATCACATCTAAGTGAATGAAAATGTAGGATCTTACATAGTAAATTACAGAATTTAAAATACAGAGTAGTTGCATGTAACAGCAGCCTCCTGGGAAAAGCACAGCCCTCTCAGCGGACTCTTTGCTTCACATTATTCAGCAGCATGCTGATGTCCTCAGAGGCATGGGCAGTATTTACTAGAACTGAAGTGTTCCCAGTAGTCAGGGGATAGAGAGGCCCATTGTCTTTTATTTTGTTACAGGACAGCCTAAGCATTTTTGTTCACTTCTGAGTTATACCTTGAAAGGGTCCACATATTGTTCATAATTATATCTTATACTCTTCAGTAGTAGTAATACTAAGAGAGCCGGGCATTCGAAACTGCATGAGTGGAGTGCATGAAGGAAATGGAGCTGTTTAGATAAGAGACAAGACTGTGAATAGGGCAGAGTGGGGAGGAGGGCTTATAGGGTCACTGTCTATCAATACTTGCTTAATGATCATGTGAAAGAGGAATTAAACTCCATCTGTACGAGTCTAAGGGGTCAGAAAGGGACTGAATGATAGAAAGTTCAGGAGGCAGATATTTGACACAATCTTAAAAAAGATCTCAGCCTAGGCAGCATAGCAAGATCTCGTCTCCACCAAAAAAATAAAAAAAGTAGCTGGTTGTAGTGGCATGTGCCTATAGTTCCAGTTACTTGGAAGGCTGAAGCAGGAAAATCACCTGAGCCCAGGAGTTCAGACCATTGGGAGCCATGATCATGCAACTGTACTTTAACCTGGGCAACAGAGTGACACCCCAATTCAAAACAAACAAACAAACAAAATCTGATAATTAGAGTTGTCTGAAAGTGACTTGGGTTGCTTTGGGAAAGTAGTAAATTTTCTTAATGAGAATAGCTTGATTTTAACTATTGACATATTCACACTTTGGTGGTTTAGAATAGATGAGTATTAAGTTTTTCTTTCCATCATTATTTGTGGTTCTCATATTTTAACTATATTAATCCAACGAGAGTAATTTTCCTAGCTACCCTCTATTGAGAGTAAAGATTGTTTTCTTTGCATTCCTTAGATATCATTGAAAAAAAAGCTTCATACACCTAAACTGATGGGAAGTCTCAGAATATTCAACTACTAGAATACTAAAATATCATGGCAGTTTTCACACACATATATTCTAATATATCATAGTGACTTTTATTTGATGCCTTTTGAAAAGATGCCTACTTCAGATTAACTGTGCTAAGGCTTCTGAGCTTTCACTTTTTGTAAATAATCCACTTATGTTGAAAATAATGTAGATTTAAAAAAAAAATTGTTCATAGTTATAGCTTATGCTCTCCAGTAGTAGTAATACTAAACTAGCTTATTGTGACATCAAATTAGGATAATTCAATGTTATTTTTAAAGTTAGAGGGGTGCTTATTATATATTTGTTACTTATATGTAGAGAAGTGGATAGAATTACAGACATCTTGGTAAGAATCATGTATAATCCCTGTGAACACCCCATGGGAGAATTTGGAGTTTAGACAAAGGTCTGGGAGGTTAGAATTATAATTCCTATTCAATAGAAATTGATTGCTGCATAGGGGAGACCAGTTCTGGTGATCATCTTGTATGATTATGTGAGAATGAAATTAAAGGATCATTAAAAAATAAGAATGATCCAGATAAGACCAGTAGACTTAGCGCAGTATAATACTAATTAATGCATTTTTCATGTGAAATATTAGACATAACAATTTTGGGTTATAAACTGTTTCTGGCAATTGGTAATATAGGCTTGTACATGCATAACACTAGGCCCTTAAAGTTTTCAGCAACTACTTTTCTCTAGTTTGTTGAAACTATCTTTATTGGTTTGTAAAGATACTTTTTAAAGTTAGTTTCAAAGTGGTATTCCTGATAACGCATTTGAGATTCCATGACCAAGGTCCCAGGTATTCTCCATTAGTGGGCTGTACATCTAGGAAGGCAGAGCTGTCATTCCCACCTCTCAATAACTTCCCCTCTCTTTCCATTTGTGCTTCATTTTCATGAGAGGATAATGGTCTCTCTAGAAAACTTACTCCTTAACCTAGAAACTGTGATTCTTTAAGTGAAAGAATCATGAACAGTGTTCCCACGAGCTGTTTAAATCCCCTATACGAATGTTTTTGATCACATTTCTTAGTTGTTGATTTCTATGATAATTATTAAATAGCATTAGTTTACCAGCAGGTTTTTTGGGGGGGGGGGCGTGTATGGAGGGGAAGTCACATTTAGTTTTCAAATGCCAAGTTTATATGTAAACAGTAAGTACCAGACTCATCTGATTTGAATGGAACCTTAGAGCCCAGTTCTTTCTCATTCACTTGTGTCACCTTAGGCACCTTCAATTAACTGTTGACACTGTGGTCTGTGAAAGTGGTGTAGCACTCTTAGGAAAAACCATACCATGTAAATCTTCAATACTACTTTATTTTCACAGGTTAGGTGAATCTTGTTAATTTATTATAGAAATAAGAATTTCTGCTGTTTTTATGTGTTAGAGTTGTCTTGGATAAGAAAAAAAGAATCTCTTGGTCTGACTACTACTTAAGGATGAATGCCTAAGATTTTCAAACAGCAAAAGTTCACAATAAATAGGTTTCTGTGTTCTAGATAATCTTCTACTATAATCAGTCTTAGCGCCATAGTTCTTTATTTTCTTTGCCTTTTGGTCAAGTAGTAGAAAAATGTGACTTGCTGCTGTGCCCTGTTCTTCACAACTGTTTGCCTTTTCTCAACGAGTATATATTTCAAGAGATTATTCCTGCCCAGGTCATCACCAGTGGGGAAGGTTAATCTTTCACTTTTCCCACCCAAACCTGAATAAGGGAACTTTTAAAAAAGAAGAGAGGCACAAATTTGTTTGAGTGATAGGCTGACTTGTTTGGTTATTGTTTGAGGACCGCTTCATTTTATTTTTGTTTTAAAAAATTTTTTAATTTACTTTTGAGTTGGAGTTTCACTGTCGCTCAGGCTCAAGTGCAGTAGCATGCTCACAGCCACTGCAGCCTGGACCTGCTGGGCTCAGGTGATCCTTCTGCCTCAGCCTTCCAAGTAGCTGGAACTACAGGCGTGAGCCACCACACCCGGCTAAATTTTTTATTTTTTGTAGAGATGAGGTCTCATCAAGTTGCCCAGGCTGGTCTCGAACCCCTGGACTCAGGCAATCCTCTTGCCTCGGCCTCCCAGAGTGCTGGGATTACAGGCATGAGCCACCGCGCCCAGCCAGCTTCATTTTTAAAAATTGAAAGGAAAATTATGCAAAGAATTGTCTTAAAGTCGACTTACAAGAAGATGTTCACCTTAGCATACATAAAATAAGTGAAGCAGAGAAAGCATAATTTTTATGGAGTATTAGATTTGGAAAGAAATAATAGAGTTCATCTAGTCCAACCTCCTACGGGTGAATAAACACTCATTTTGTGTTTATAGAAAAAACTGTTTGAAGTTGGAAACAGGAATTTGGTTTTGAAAATACTTTGTTGCCTAATTATTTTTTGCTTTATCTATTAGAGATTTTTTTCCCTACTCGAGTTGTAGCTAACCAAAACTTTATAAGCTATAAAAACATAAGCGTGTATTTGTATTAATGAATTAATTTGAGCAATCATGGTTTTTTATACCATCAAATGGATCATAGGTAGGAAGGGAATTTTTTTACTTAGATTGGTAGAAGCTATTTAGATGAATAGGAGAGTAAAATTTTAAAATTACTATTGGACTATTATGTAGGATGATTTTTAAGTAGAAATAATCTATCATCTCCTTGCTAAAAATACTACCCTGTAGGTTTCGTCTGTGTTGGAGCTTGTCTGTTTTTGTCTGTTTTTTCTCTGTTTACCTCCTGCCAGAAATATATGAATATATATGCATGTGTTTGGGTGTCGTGTTTAAATGCTTTTAAGGTTATGTATAAATCTATGTTGTTTTCTTGTGAATTTCTCTTCTTAGTTGTTAAAAATTAAGGAGGTAATACTTACCCTAGTTTTGTAGTATAAAGAACCAAAGGAATGATCTTTGCTGTCTTGAAAAAAATAAGTTTTTAAAGGATGTTCACTAAATATTGTGAAATCATTTCACTCAGTATGCTAGTTTGGAAACTAGACTGTTGCTTCAATTTGCAGATGAAAATGGGAATTTATGGTTGATACTCTTAGATGTGTTAAACTTAATTGTCCATTTTACCTTCATCACTGGTACCATAACACATTCTTATAAATTCACCAGCAACATTTCTGTATAAGTATCTGTCAATAAAGTTGCACTGATTTCAGCAGATAACACAGATACAAACTTTGTAAGGAAGAATGTTATGTTTCCAGAGTGTGTATTATTATTAGCTCAGCCGTTTTTATGTGAGCATAGGCATGATTACCATGATGTAATCAGAGCTATAATTAGCATTGAAAAAAACCATGAGATACAGTGGAGGAAAAGTAGTTGCATAACTGGCTGGGCGTATTTAATACATTAAAAAATAGGATGCCATGGATAAGTCTTATTCTGTCAGTCCTGTTTCAGAAATCTGAAAATTGTCAATGCTTTGTCCATTGATGCGGATATCTAGGTCAGTCCTATTTGGGCTCTTAGAGACCAGAGGAGTTGGAAGTTCAGGAACAGTCTTGTCAAAATTCTCCATCTTGATTTGATATTCACCTTTGGAACCTCGGGTCAACAGAGATGCAAAACAGTGATGTAACATGATCTCAGAGGGTAGGTAGGATGTCCTTCTTTGGCATATTTCTCCAGTGCCCTCCTGCATTGCTGAAAGGAATACAACTAATTCAAAGTGGGAAGGATTTTCATGCTGGAGCAGAGTAGCCAGAGGACTTGATGGTGTAATGGAATGATAGTAGGTTAGTGGAAAGATAAAGAACGGACATTCCTCGGAACTGATGCCATCAAGGTGGAAGTCCACACTGGTCTGGTAGAGTTCGCCATTTTCTCTTTCCTGATAGAGTACAGCCGAGACCCGGACACTGGTTAGAGGGCTTGGTCGGGTGTTGGCCACTTGGAAGACAAGATTAGGTTTGCCATCTATGTGAGCTACTACTGCTAAGTCAGTAAAGCGAATTGAGAAAGCTCGATTTTTTGGCCGGGCAATCTTCGCCACAAAGGCACCTAAATTAGAAACCATTGAATTTTTTTTTAGAATGAAGATTTTAAATATAATACCTTTTCTGAATGAGAAAGGTATAACATAGTTATACATTTCTTGATGCCATGCCTTTCAGTGAATTAGAAATTGAGCACATTGTCAAGAATTGATCTGCTTGTTTATCTGGGTAGTCTCACTTGTCTAAAGAATTTCTCAGTGTACGCATACATTTCTGTTTAAAAACCATGATTTTAAAATGGATAAGCAAAAATGATTTTGTAACATAGAAATGTAAAACTTTACCTTCTAGTTTCTTACAAAGTTAAAGAATTGGTCAATTCCAATATTTCTGCCCCACTTAAAAAACACAATAGAAAATAAATGCAATTTGGTTGCAACCAGATTACTTTAAGTTAGAGACTAGGCTCAGAGCAGAATGATTTGGAGTAGATGGGGAGGGGACCAGTAAAATGGGTGATACATTGAAGAATTTTGAAATTTATACAAACCTTTTTTGGTGAGGAAGACTTGGGCTGTGATGTGTACCTTTCAAGCATATCCTCTTTGTGCCCTGAGCTATAGATAAGGATTTCTTTTTTTTTTTTGAGTTGAAGCCTCACTCTGTCGCCCAGACTGGAGTGCAGTGGCCACTCCTGGCCACTGCAGCCTCGACCTGCTGGACTCTGACGATCCTTCCACCTCAGCCTTCTGAGTAGCCGGAATTATAGGCATGCGCTACCACACCCGGCTGATTTTTTGATTTATTGTAGAGATGAGGTCTCACCAAGTTGCCCAGGGGGGGGTCTCGAACCCGTGGGCTCAGGCAATCCACTCACCTCAGCCTCCCAAAGCGCGGGATTACAGGCTGAGCCACCGAGCCCGGCGATAAGGATTTCTTAACTAACTGTATCACAGATCCTGTTGACAAGGCTGGTGAGGACTCTAAAGTACTTGTCAGAATTGAGTTTTAAGTGCTCAAAATAAAATCAAGGACACCAAATATGTTGAAATTCAATCGAACATTTAAAAATTGTAATATTGCACTATATATCTTATTAATGCATGAAATAATCTAGTGGTGAGTTTAAAACGGTGATTTTTGAAGTATTATAGTTTGATATGAAAATATCTGTTTAAATCAAAGTTACTGGTACTGCCAATGCTACTGTTTTTTGTTGCCTGCATTCATAATTGAAGGAAATGCCAAATTTCAGTTAGGGATTAGTGCAAAAAGATTTAAGTTTTTCCCATCTAAGTTTACAGATCCCTTAGTTTTATCAAAGGACTGATGTAGCGTAAGAACTCTTGTTGTATAAGTTAGCGATTTGTTAAAGGTTATAGAGCTAGTAGTTTGCACACTGGTACTTCGTGATCCAGTGCTTCTTGTGGCCCAATGCTTACCTTCTCAGATTATTACTAGATAGTATGTTAAAAGCCAGGTTTTATTTTCTTTTTATATTGAATATGTCACATAAAAAGGACCACAAGCCTTACTTTATTAGAGGGAATTGTCTTATGTGATCCCACTTTTATAAGGAAAATTTCATAATCTTTATGGATATATTTTGCCAAGGTCATGTATACATAACTTGCTCCCTAACATATAATGCTGTCTGTGATGCTCTGGGCTCACTGGTGTTGAGTAAATGTTGAAGACATGAATTCAGAGGAGAAAATTCTAGCCCAGTGAAGAAAAAAAAAATCAAATTCCTCTGTTAGGTAAAACAACTGCCAAAATATATGTTGAACTTATTTATTCACTTATTTAACAAAATGATTAGCTTCAGTGAAAAGCTCCTTTCAAATCTTTCACTGATTTTCTTTGCTCATAGGATATTCCTGCAATTTAGTGTCATATTCATCCCTTTTTTTGTTTTCTTTTTTTTTTGAGTTGGAGTCTCACTCTGTCGCCCAGACTGGAATGCAGTGGCCGCTCCCAGCCACCGCAGCCTCGACCTGCTGGGCTCCGGCGATCCTTCCGCCTCAGCCTTCCAAGTAGCTGGAACTACAGGCGCGCACTACCACACCCAGCTAATTTTTTGATTTATTGTAGAGATGAGGTCTCACCAAGTTGCCCAGG
>CAUYQG010287830.1:0-11872 GCA_963574415.1 Tarsius wallacei | reverse complement strand
ACAAGTAGAAAGGCTTGGTAACATTTGGGAGGGCCAGAGCCAGGGCTTGGTTTACAGCCATTTTTAACTGCTGGAATGCTTGTTTCTCAGCAGCAGTCCAGTTTAGGGGTTAATCTCCTGCCGTGGCTATATATAGGGGCTGGGAAATTTCAGCAAATTCTTGGATTCGCAGCCAGCAATACCCTGCTGCCTCCAGGAATTCCTGTACCTGTTTCTTTGTGGTTGACGTGGGAACCTGAAGAATGGCTTTCTGGGCCGAGGTTAGGGCTTGCTTACCTTTTTTTTAGCTGCTATCCCAGGTAGGAAACTTCAGTTGAACAGAGGTGTGGTTTTTCACTGACATATGGCAGCCCAAGTCTTGGAAAAGCTGTAACACAGAGTCTTAGTGTCTTGTAAACAAGTGTCCAAGTCTGCAGCTGCAAGCAAGAGATTGTCTACATACTGGAGTAGAGTACATTCAGGGTGTAAAGCACAGAATCCTGGCAAATTCTGTTGCAAAGCTTCTCTGAAAAGGGTCCAAGTTAACTGACTGGTGTCCCCAGAGTCAGGATCTGTCCATTTAAAAGCAAAGATGGGTTGACTAAGAGGGGACAGGAGAACAAAGAAGAAGGCAACCTTTAAGTAGAACAGTAGGAACAAACATTTCAGTTTTGTCAGGTGAAAACACAATAGTGGCTTTTAACTTCCAAAGCAGGTTTCAGCCCATTGGAGGGAATGGGCAGTTCGGAGCTATGAGGAATGAGTGGGTAACCCATTTTTGTCTTAAGTTTATAGTTCGGTTAGAAGTGAATTTGCAACTAGTAATTGCCCCTGTTGCCCCCTAAAGGCAGTTCCCAGGGCTTGGAGGGCTGTTACCAGGATTTTTAGCTTGTTTCCTGGCAGCTTTATTGGCTGCCTGTATTGTCTGTTTCTGTTTCTCAGCATTCCGATTGTTAAAAACCTTTTGGGCCACTTCCAGCAGCTGAGAAATATTCATTCCTGCAAAGCCTTCAAGCTATCTGTACTTAATTTTTCTTTTTTCTTTTTGGATGTCCAGAGTTTTCTGTGCCACAAATTAATGCCTTGAGCATTCTCAGGGGCCGAGGGATTGAATGGGGTATAAGTACAGAAAGCCTTCTGGAGGTGTTCAAGGAATGCCCCCAGAGATTTCTCGGGACCCTGGAGAATTTTGGTAGTTTTAGAAAGATGGATAGGTTTTTGGGCTGCTCCCCTTAACCCAGCTAATAGAGCCTGGTGATAACTGCTGGAATGCTTATTTCTCAGTAGCAGTCCTGAGACTTTGGCCCCAGACCCTGCCAAAGTATTAGGGTCCCAGTCTAGGTGAGAGGAGGGAAAAACCTCATTTAACTTTTTTTCTGTGTACCTGCAGCTGAGACTAGAATAGATTTCCTAGCCTCAGCTCTAATGCATTCTTGTTTCTCAAGTAAACAAAGTTATAAGGAGCTACTGACAGTCATCCCAAGTGGGGCAATGTGTGCACATAACTGATTTTTATTAGAGACCAGAAACAGTTCCCTTGGTTCAATCTACCCCCTATGGAGGAGGAACCTCCTGGAGGGGAAGGAGAGGGGCCAGATCGGTCCAAGAGCAGAGGCGAGTTGCCAAAGGTGGAGACAATGAAGGGGAGGTGGCGATACTGGTCATGCATGCAGGGTTTAAGAGCAAGATAAAAAATGGCTTTTGGCTCTTGGTTTGTTCTTTTATTTTCCTATTACTGCTCTTGGAAATATTCTTATGATTCTGGGAAACGGGGCGAAGATCAGTCTTCCATAACTACTTCTTGCTGAAAAGGGCTGTAGAGTTGTTTTTTAATCTATTTTCAAGTGCACGAATAGGAAACAGTGGGACTTTAACTGAACATTATTTGGATTTAATAAAATATCAAGCGAGAGCATAAACAAAATTATTAAGCAAGTAATAATGAAATAAAAGCTATTGCCTCAGACACAATACTGGAAAGTGAAAGTAGTTCCGCAAACCACATGCATGACTAGTCAAAACCTTTAATTTATTAACATAAGTTGCAACATTTCCCTGCAAATCATTTACAGCTGCACTTTAATAAGGAAACACAGCCATCTTGACAAAGTCTGAAGAAAAATTGAAAACATTAGAGACATGTAATTAGGTTGCAGCCCAAATTGAGAATTAAAACAGGTAAACATTGGCAAGTTATATTTTACAATGATTGATAAACTCAGGTTATTTTGCTATTTATCCTGTGTTGGATTAATAATCCTTGTGTCTAGAAGGAGATTTTGAAGTTTGTTAGCAATTTGGCAGTGAAAAGCATTATAGCTGATTACAAACTGCTGTCAATGAAATTAATGTACCTGGCCTCCAGGCAGTTCAGAAGGGGTGAGGTAAGTGTGGTTCCTGAAATTTGTTTTTTTTTTCTTCCCCCCTCTGTTGTTTAAGGAGAAAGAATATATATATATATGTATATATATATATATATATATATATATATATATTTTTTTTTTTTTTTTTTTTTTTGAGTTGGAGTCTCACTCTGTCACCCAGGCTGGAGTGCAGGGGCATGCTCCCAGCCACCGCAGCCTCGACCTGCTGGGCTCCAGCAATCCTTCCACCTCAGTCTTCCTGAGGCTGAGGAAGGAACTACAGGCGCACGCTACCACGCCTGGCTAATTTTTGATTTTTTGTAGAATGAGGTCTCACCAAGTTGTCCAGGTGGGTCTTGAACCCTGTGGGCTCAGGCAATCCACTCATCTCAGCCTTCCAAATCATGGGATTACAGGCTGAGCCACTGAGCCCAGCTAGAAAATTCTTTATTATACAGTCCAGGGGACTGGAGGGTCAAGAAGCCTGTGACCTCATATTAAATGACAAACAGACAAACAAAACACAATGACAAACAAGACATGTCCGGACCAAGTGAGAAAAGTTATGAATCCCTGGCACAGCTTCAGGGCATAAAACCAGAAGACTCTATTCAGCCAACGTCTTGGCCAAATGAATAGTGTCCAAAGGGCAGCCTCGTCAGGCCATGACTCCCTTAAACAGAATTATGGCCACAAGCAAAACAGACAGAAAATGAAAGTAAATTTTTACTTCCCAGGAGACCGTAGATGGACTCAGGTTCTTTTGGAAGCTGCCAGCAGTTGCTCCAACTCCCTCCAAGCCAGATGAGAGGTTTCAGGGCCTGTGGTGACTCAGAAGTCTCCTCCCCTACAAGCTCTCACCCAGCTGGAGGGGACCGAAGCGAAGCAGCTGCTGGTGGATTTCTCACTGGGGCCTCCAAATGTTATGACTGAATTGCAAGAAAGAGACATGCCAACAAGCTGAGTCTAATTAATTATGAGTTCTTTATTAACACACGGGTCAAGAGCAGACGCATGCCAGAAAAACTCGCGACGCCCAACCTAAACTGGCAAGAATCTTATAAAGGCAAAAACCGCCAGTGGGTTACATAGCAAAGGGTGAGGGTACAAGGAACTAAAAACAAAAGGAACAATCTCAGATTTCAGTTAACAAGGCATACGATTACACGGAACTTGTGACTAGGGAGTTTTGCAAACGGTCAACAGGAATGGTCAACGTGATCAGCTCAAGGGAACGCAGCTGTGGGTCTGTGGTAATGGGGACGTTACAGCAATTACACGTACACAATGGGGGTTCATTTTTAGGTCAAGCGGGCAGTTAAGATGGAAGACTTTAACAAGATGGAGTTACTTATGTCAAGTGAGCTATTACAGATTATTATTATTTATATCAAGCATTAAGCGAATTAGTTTTATATAAAGCAACCTATTATAAACCACTATTGATTTTTCAGATATTTCACACATATGATTTTTATTTTTGACCAACAAAACTGACTTAAGGTTGATGGTTCAATAAAAATAGCCACATCATCTGACTTGTCATCAAAATACACATGTGTTT
Source organism: Tarsius wallacei (assembly GCA_963574415.1). Classification (NCBI taxonomy): domain Eukaryota; kingdom Metazoa; phylum Chordata; class Mammalia; order Primates; family Tarsiidae; genus Tarsius; species Tarsius wallacei. Next base: position 7,966 of record CAUYQG010287830.1, on the reverse strand, counting down.
AAGTTTCTTACTTAGGCGAGCACCTGATATTCAAAGACTATAAAAATGCATAACAGGAAAATAAAATGATTACTAGCCTTATCTAATTTCTCAGTTTTCATAAGTAATTTTCTAAGCAAAACTGCTAAAAATTAATAAATAAGCATAAATGAAATATTTATGCTTGAGTTTTTTATGTAACTTAAAATCTTAAAATTATTTGGAAGCTCATTAAATGTCTAGGTTGTTTTCAATTAAAAATCGTTTGTGATATGGGAAACATTTCTAAAATTGTGTTACAGATCTCATATACAAAAGTTGATATCTGATTGAAAGAATCTAAAATTTCTTGCTTTCCTTGGTTTTTACTAAAATATAAGGTTATAAAGAAAAGAGAATAATTTCATACACGAAAGGATTTTTATGGTAAATTTTTGTCCTAAAGTAAAATAAATGGAAAGAGGAAAGTAATAGTCTTTCTAAATTTTGTTCCCCTGTGTTAAAACAAGATTTTCTTAAGATATTGACTTGCTCTTAATAAAATTACAAGAGATTTTGACTTTTAGTTCTATGGCCTGTTTCTCTTTTGGACATTTTCCAAACTTGTATCTTAGAAGTTCAACTTTTACTGTGTTTGGCTTTTTCCTCCTTTGAGAAGGCCTGAAATAACTCTTTCCTTCAACTTTTTAAAAAATTATCAGCTCTTATAACTTTTTTTTCCTTTATTCACTTCTAACTGTTGTGGGCTGATGCTATAATATTTTATCTGGAAGGTCTAGACAAGCAATGTTTTTCAAAATCTTTATCATTTTTCCCAGTATAACTTAATATTATATTTTTAGCCTTTCTTTTGGTATTGCTTTTAAAGTTTTAATTACCACCTTGATTAAGTGAATTAATATTATTTTACAATAATCTGTGATTCTACTTTAATAAAATGTCTGAGCCCTTCACATCTTTAATAAATGTTCTATTAACTAATCCTAGTGCTATTAAGTTACAGGGCTATTAAGTTCTTGATATGTCTAAACTTTTCAGAGTAATTGGGAAGCTTCTTATTTTGTTCCTACTAGTCAAGAATTTCTCAGCGTAGTAATGGTTTATTGGTTCTTTAATATATTGCTCATGCATGACCCTGAATACACTTTTCCTGTTCTGATTAAGTATTTTTTTTCAACAAGTTTGACTTCTAGATTATTTAAATGGGTTTCCCGTAAGGAGAAGCAATCACATTATAAAAGGTTTTTCTTTTCCTTTTTGGTAACTGGCCTAAGACACAAAGATTTTAATTTTCATCAAAACAATTCCTATATTGCTTTTATTGGGTTTTTGATTACTCGGGAAAACTAAGCTTAAGACAAAATTGAAGTTCTTGCATCTATGTAACTTTTGGTATTGCTTTTAAAGTTTTAATTACCACCTTGATTAAGTGAATTAATATTATTTTACAATAATCTGTGATTCTACTTTAATAAAATGTCTGAGCCCTTCATATCTTTAATAAATGTTCTATTAACTAATCCTAGTGCTATTAAGTTACAGGCCTTTGGCTCCTGGGACAGAACCAAAAAGACAGTGACTATTACTAAATCACACCAGTCAGAGCCCCATCTTTAGACTCAGAAAAAGGTAACAATCAAAATTGCCTTTATGCAACAAATGGCAAAATAAATAAAATTATTCAATCTCCCTAAGCCCAGGAACTATCATGAAAGAGATGGGTATGTGAGGTTGTAAAGGCTAATTTTCAGAGATAAAATTAATTTAGAGTTGTTTACAAATTAATATCAAAAGCACATTGACACAAGGTCAACATCTGAATCCCTACGTCAAAATAACAGGGTTTTCTTAGATAATTTCTCTGATCTCTAATGGAAAATTACAAGAGGTATATAATAAGTTTATGAAATTCTTATATTCAAATTGATTAAAATTATATAGATTTGTTTATAAAGTTTTTAAAATTTGCTTTGATGGTAACACACAAATGCAGAGATAACTTTGGTTTTTCGCTTTTGAAAAACGTTTTCTTGTAATATCAGGAAATAAAAAAAGATCTTTGTTTACCTTTTGAGTAAGCTGGAAAAATAATAGAGGTGTAAAACAGATTCAGTGGCTCTTAAGCTGTCTGATTTGGTTTTTATTGTTCAGGAAAGTGAATCTTCTCTATCAAAGTTCTTTGCTTTTCAAAATCTCTAAATTAGCATTTTGCCTGAATGGCTTAAATATATCATCACGTGTGACACGTGGGAATAGCAAATGTTTTAAACCTTTAGTTATCAGACTTCCCAAAATCAAAATTTAAGGTTTTAACCTCATTAATTTTAAATATTAGTTTTCCCTGAAATCCAAGAGAAACATTTAGCTGATTTGGTATGTTGAAATCATAAAGGAAACATTGTCAAGTATGAAAGAATATTTAATTTTGTGGGACTATATCTATATGTGTTACTAGAATGTGTTCCAAAATTGTATACATTCTTATAATCCTAATATATCTTAGTACATGTTATCAGTAATAAGAATTACATTAACTTTTTGAGTGCCTCAGAATAACCAAGTTTTCTTATTAATGGTGCATTTAACAATGGCTGTCTTAAGACTTTTGCCATTCACAATTATTGTTTTACCTTCGTCCCTTTCAAGTAATCATTTACAACCAACCATGGGATTTAATTTTGTGCTACAAAATTAAAGGAAGTTGTGCCTTGGGTTCTTCTCACCTAGAGTGAGTCCCTTACCACATTTCCGACTACATCTGGACTTCCAAACTAACTGCTGACACCTGCCTGTGACTTAAGAAAACACCTGAGGTCTAGCCAGTCTCCAGAGCAGTAATTAAGACAGGCAGCATTCCAGGGATGTCAGTCCAGTCCTCATGAATTCTGAAGTAACTCTCATGCTTACATTTCTTACTATGTTACCATTACATGCCAGATACAGGAAAAGGAAAATAACAAAATCAAGTGACTGCATCATGATAATTCATAAAATAGATGTGATCCAGGATGTTTTTTTAGATTGAACTCTAGGCCTGACTCCCTCTTACCCTTAAAAAATTGATTATAAAATCAAGTCAAATCATGTCCTTTTTCTTAATCCAACATTACATCACATTCCAACAATGTGGAAACTATTGTCACCAAGTAGACAATTCTAGGAATATGCCTCTAGCACTTTGGTATCTCACCAGGTAAACAATAGACAACCCTAGAAATGAGCTTTCCTAGCGACATGTGACCTCTTGCTGTTTATTGGCCTATACATGCATTCTATTATAAGTAATGATGCTTGGCCAATAAGGAACTGAGGCCTGAAGCTGAGCGTTATTCTCTTATTCAAGTTCCTAACTAAGAGGCTTGGGGCACCACGCCTAATAAGGACATATTAAAGGGGGTTTTATTACCATTTACTTTTGTATACTAAAGTTTGTTTTCCACCCTGACTCTGGCATAGCATCATACAACCAATAAACAAAAACATTAAGGTATTTTGTGACTGAACAGTCCCTTGGGGACTCCCAGACTGGTAAGACACATCTATTGTCTCTGAAGTCTGCCGCCTGTAGAACTTGATTTACATATCAACAAACCTGGAGTTTTCCACTCCCTTATCTTTTAGCATCATGGGGAGGAATTACAGATTTTTGTAGAGAATCTGATGCTTTTCATGGGGAGGGGTGATTAGATTCTAGAGATAGGCCAGCTGCACATGGGATTTTTCAGGTCTTTAGAGGCTGGGTTGCAGCGTCTCCCAACGGATCGCTTCTTTTGGCGTCTGTGAAAGCTTTCTTCCCTGAATGTCCTTTCTTTCTGGTCTGATGCAGGTTTCTTTGCTGAATCCTCCTCTACTCCACTGTAGTGTTGCGGTTCCTTAAGGATTTGCTTGTATCCTCCAGTTCCAGGGAGCTTTAATCACATCCTCTATGCAGCTTTCCAGATTTCAGGGGCAGGTCCTTTAACCATGCCCTAATTGTTTTTCAGTTAGGAGTCATTGCTTTGGGCCTTTAGCTACTTCCCATGTCAGACCAACGCTAGATGCAAAGCCCCCTAAGCTCTAATACTATGTTGTTTGGTCCTTTGATCTAGGGCCTAGTACTGCTGATGATACACTCACATCATCCTTCTAATAATTAATCTAAGACAAACTAGCCATACTTCCTTTATTGTTTTTCTGACCAAGGACCTGCCTTTTAGCCATACCCTTTCCTATTCCTCCTCCTTCCGAGTACAAATTACCCAGATTTTTTGGACAATGCCACATTCCCTGGCTCTAACTTGTTTCCTGGGCCAATAACTATTCACTGGAGAGAGTCTGTGTAGACTCCAGCAAATTTGTTTGCCTACTTGGAGTTTGCCAGGCCACAAAGTGCATATCAGGCTTGGCAAATCAGAAAAAAACACACCTTATCAAAGGAGGGGGTGGAAAACAAGAGAATCATTGGCTTAAAGTCCTCTATTCCCTCCTCCCCCCAACAGATACTCCAGTACATTTTAGGAGAATACTTCTGGCTCCTGAGAGAATTAGACAAGAAGCAAAGTGACCAGGTAGAAGCTCATTCAGTGATCCAAGATGGAGATGATGGTGGCTAGGACTAGGGTGGTGGCAGTGGAGCGGGTCACGACAGACATATTCAGGACAATTTGAAGGTGAGGCCCATAGGATTTGCTGATTGATTTTGAGATGACAGGGAAAGAAAGGAATCAAGTATGCTTTAAGTTTGTCATTTTATTTATTTATTTATTTTTTAGTTGGAATCTCACTCTGTCGCCCAGACTGGAGTGCAGTGGCCGCTCCCGGCCACCGCAGCCTCGACCTGCTGGGCTCCGGCGATCCTTCCGCCTCAGCCTTCCGAGTAGCCGGAATTACAGCCATGTGCTACCACCGGCTGATTTTTAAAATGAACATTGTTTCTAGTTCCACCCTTCACTGTCCTTGGATCTAGTAACTGTTGCTGGTACTGAAGGGAACACAGCCATCTTCATCGAGTATCCTCATAAGCAAGAGACACACACAAAGACTGCATGTCCCTGGAAAAGCCTTTGCCAGACTAAGATAAGAAATGGGCTCTGCTGGAGGATTCATATCTCTATGAACACACATGAAGAAAATGGAAAGATCACAAGTTAACAGCCTAACAAATCACCTAAAAAAATCAATGAAATAAAAAGCTGATTCTTTCAAAGAATAAACAAAGTTGATGGACTCCAAGCTAGATTAACCAAGAAAAAGCCCAAATAAACACAATCAGAAATGCAAAAGATCAAGACACAACTGAGCCCAAAGAAATATAAAAGATTATCAGAGATTACTATGTACACTTTTATGGAAACAAACCTGAAAACCTAAGTGAAATGGAGGACTTTCTGATGACCCACAACCTCGCCAGGTGAAACAAGAAGAAATTGAGACCCTAAATAGACCGATAACACCCCAGGAAATCAACCAGAAAACTACCCACAAAAAAAAAAAAAAAGGCCTGGACCAGATGGCTTTCCAGTAGAATTCTACAAAACATTCAAGGAGGAGCTGATGCCAGTCCTATTGAAAGTATTCCAGGCTGCCGGGCGCAGTAGCTCACACCTATAATCCCAGCACTTTGGGAGGCTGAGGCGAGAGAATTGCCTGAGCCCGGGGGTTTAAGAGCAGCCTAGGCAACTTGGCGAGACCTCATCTCTACAATAAATCACACATACAAAAACTAGCCGGGGGTGGTGGTGTGCGTCTGTAGTTCCAGCTACTTGGAAGGCTGAGACAGAAGGATCACCTAACCCCAGTAGGTTGGGACTGCAGTGGCTGTGAGTGTGAAAAAAAAAACAGTACATATACATGATGGAATATTACACAGTCATAAAGGAGGACAAAATTGTGAACTTCGTGGCAACTTGGATGGACTTAGAGGCTATAATACTGAATGATCTATCACAGAAACAAAGAACTGAGTATCACATGTTCTCACTCATAAGCAGACCTTGAACAATTATCATAATACTGTAAGAAAGGGATTGGCAGTAGTGGGAAACTCCCAGGGGAGGGAAGGGCACACCTCATCAACAAGGGTAACAAATAATGGACATTTGTATACCTAACCCTGAATTGTACCCTACATCTTTAAAATTAAAAAAAATAAGTAAAAAAGGAAATGGGCTCTGCTGAAACTCCCTAAAACTCAGAAATGTATCTGTTCACTTAGTCTCTAAATGACAACTGTTTCTTTCATGTCTTTGTATTAATTTTTTGTATAATGTTTAATTATGTCTTGTGAACTAGAACTCCTGGAATAAGCAAAAAAGCTGTAACCAACTGGAAAGTATACAGCCTCTGAGCACTGGTTTGTGACAATAACTGTTTGGGGTCTGATTAAGAGAGAAACTGAGTAATGGTCATAAGACACAAAGTCATTATTAATCAATAGTAGGAGAGAAGATTAAAAACTGTATGTTTTATTATATAGCATGGAAATTCTGCTTAAATGAATGGGTTTTTGGTGGATACACAGCCTGTTTCCTGATCCCATGGTATCAGAATAAAACTCCTTACTTCTCCCAGCTCTCTGCCTCTAGGATTTGATTGACCATGAGGGAAGCAGCTGTTTTTAGCAAAGCTACATTGGAAGTCAGGCTATAAAAACAAATGTTACTGGGTTATTCGAAAATTAAGTGTACCAGGCTGGGCTCAGTGGCTCATGCCTATAATCCCAGCACTTTGGGAGGTCGAGGCGAGAGGATTGCCTGAGTCCACGGGTTCGAGACCTGCCTGGACAAGTTGGTGAGACCTCATCTCTCCAATAAATTTAAAAAATAGCTGGGCATGATGGTGTGTGCCTGTAGTTCTAACTACTTGGAAGGCTGAGGCAGATGTGCTATTGCACTCCAGTCTGGATGACAGAGTGAGACTCTGACTCAAAAGAAAAAAGAAAAAAAGAATTAAGTGTACTAAGATAATATGTTCTTAAGGACCATTATGTATCCAAACTGATTAGCACCCTGGCCACCAGAAAAGTTTCTCTTACCAAAGATAGTTTTAAGGGCAAACTAGCAAATTCTTGATTTGAGGATTCCATTCTCTACCTTGAAGCTGGTACCCTTTCTCATAAAAAGCTTCTTATTGATTGTATTGCCAGCCCCATTGCAGCACTTCCTTTACTCAGGCTTTTTATTTATTTTTATTTTTTATTTTTTTTGAGTTGGAGTCTCACTCTGTCACCCAGACTGGAGTGCAGTGGCTGCTCCCGGCCACCGCAGCCTCGACCTGCTGGGCTCCGGTGATCTTTCCGCCTCAGCCTTCCGAGTAGCCGGAATTACAGGCATGCGCTACCATGCCCGGCTGATTTTTTTTTATTTATTTATTGTAGAGATGAGGTCTCACCAAGTTGCCCAGGCGGGTCTCGAACCCGCGGGCTCAGGCAATCCACTCGCTACAGCCTCCCCGAGCATGAGATTACAGGCTGAGCCACCAAGCCTGGTTTACTCAGGCTTTTTAATGGGATTTGGGTGTTCCATAGCACTTGAGTCACACACCTATAATCTGCACAATGCAACTGGCTAGTCTCTAGTGTGGATGGCTTTTATTAGTGTTGTACCCCAAAAGAGATCACCAAAAGAGCCAACTCTGATGTAAGCACAAAAGGGTTTTGTTGTTTTTTTTTATTCAGACTCGAGCCTGGGCTCATGCTTGTAGCCAGCTCAGCAGCTTGGAACAAGAGAGAGCCCCGTCTCAGGTTTATACGCACCTTTTATACAGACTTCTGAGGGAGTGGAGTGGGATGGCTCTACAAACTTGTTCACACAGGATTGGATAGAACTGCGTAAACACGGTTACAGGGATACTGATTGGTTGGTTCGTTTTTGATGGACAGGCAACGGCTAAGCGGGCAGAGAGGAGTTACTTAAGCTCTCTGGAATTTTTAGATAAGCATACAGGAATTTTTAGATAAGCAACACAGAGCCCACCAGAAGAGTAGCTGGCGCCACAGAGTTCACCATAA
>CAUYQG010287828.1:0-16174 GCA_963574415.1 Tarsius wallacei | reverse complement strand
TAGTTCCAGCTACTTGGAAGGCTGAGGCGGAAGGATCGCTGGAGCCCAGCAGGTCGAGGCTGCGGTGGCCGGGAGCGGCCACTGCACTCCAGTCTGGGCGACAGAGTGAGACTCCAACTCAAAAAAAAAAAAAAAAAGTCTTTATTAAACTTATTGTTCTTTTGGATTAAACTAACAGAATTAGCAAACACAGTCAATCTCATTAACAACTGAATTTAGGATGAACTATGCACAACACATAATGCTGTCAATCCTCTAACTTGATGACTTGTTATTGTTTAACTTGAGAACATGTATGCAATGAATTATATCCGCTAGGCTAAATAAAAGGAAAATTCCTTACTGTTTTTGTAATTTCTTAGCAAATTGTCAGTGCAATGCATCCCATTCTGGATTAAGCTTATTGAATTAAAAAAAAAAACTGTTTTATTCCTCTTCTACTTTTGTGGAGAGGTAACTAGGTTAGCAGGAGGTTTTTTATACTTATATTTCTTTGATACTATTCAATATAGTTGCTAGCAATGTTGAATTTTATACGAGTCATATGTTCCAAAATGCAGACACTGGTAAGAAATGTTTACATCCATTAGTGTTCCTAGAAAGGGTTGATGAAAGAGAATCACCATATTTTGAAATTAGGCTTGACTCCCTCCTTCTTCGTGACCCTTAACACTCATGGATGACTTCCTTGTTCAGCTAGCTGCCTTTATAAAACCAGATGTCCTTTTATTATTTTTGACACATTCCTGATTAATAAAAGTTCTTCTTATCGTAAAAACCAGAATAAAATAATCTCCTTAATAGTCTGGCGTATTTTGCATTCAAAAATGCTAATCTTTTACCAACCCAGTGGACAGTGTTTGTTTCACTTTGTTAACCATTTTTCTGTGGTTTACTCAATATCATCCTTTGGACTGGTTGCAGCAATTTGCACAATTTTTTCCCCCTTCAGAATACTGTGTTAAATATTGAATTGCCTATTAAACAGATCTATATGGAGATCTTTGTACAGCCTCTAACCAAGCCTAAAAATTAATTCATTATGCTGAATATTTTTTTCTGATTTGAATTCCTTCTCTCTGTTGTGGAAATAAAGATAACCCACATGAGAATAAGCAAAGGCTATTCAGAGATTGCAGAGAGTCAAGCCACCACTACTTGCATTTGGCAAAGTCTTCATACAGGAAAAAAGAGAAGACTTCGGGTATACTCTGACTGGAAGTTGTTGTCACGAGGAAGCTGGAAGAAAGCTAATTAGAAGTGGGATATTTTATTTAATTTTTTATAACAGCATAATTAGCTTCCTCCAGTTAGTCCTAAATTGGGGTAATATAGGGAAGCTGTCAGATATTCATCAAGTCTTGGCCATTTGGAGCCAATTGCTACAAATATTGTGTGATTTGACTTCCCTGGCTACTGCAGACTATGAGTCAAAGTTCTATTCTTCTGTACGATCTGGCCATTGTCTGTTTATATATTGTCTTTCATTGTTAATGTTATTGTTTTTTGTTTTTTGTTTTTGTTTTTTTGGTCACGGAGCCTCAAAACAATGGAGTCATGTTTTCAAATTTTATTTATTTATCAATTTTACCTCTTTTATCTTATTCATCTGTATCAATTAAATATCTCTAGGCTATGAAATCGTCACTCTCTTACTATTGTCAAACTTCTAATTTAGGCCTTTGATTCCTTCATCTAGAAAATGTCCCAGTGTCCTTACAGATTACTCTGTCTTCAAAATCTCATCACTCTATATTCTGCACAATCATTAAATAAATAAAGTTTAAGTCCAAAAAAATTCTCTACCCTGGCCCCAAAGGGTCTTTCTTCTCATGGCATAGCTGTCTATTCTGTGCAGTCAGCCCAACTATCCTCCTCACACCTTTTATAAAATTAGTAAATGACATTTATTGAATGAACACTACAGAAGAAAATGAATTAACCATGAATAATCTTAGTTTTTTGCTCTTTCCCCAAATCACTTTAAAAAATCTTACTTAAAGCCTTTTTAAACTGAAATAGAATCTAATTAAAAATCGTAATTTTTCAAATGATATGTTTTCTAAGATTTTTATTTAATTCAATTTACTTACTGTTATATTTTTAGAGATAGAAAATTCTAAGTAAATAAAATATTTTACCTGAATAGTCAAGTAGTAATTACTGAATAATAATTATGATAATGCCAGCAGCAACTGTGTCCCATTGCTTGGATTTCTGGAGTCGGACATAATCACTCTGAGGCATTTCTCCAGAGCTGCCTGTCAGTCATTCCAATGCTACTATTGAAAGTAGAGTCCTGCTATTACTGTGGCAAAGAAAGGGCAGCTGCCATGCTGTCTCTATTCAGAAGCACTCCAGGAGCAGTGCCCTCACCCCAGCAAGGTATCATTTAACAAATTACACTTACAGTGTCCTCGATCCTATCAAAAGGTCCTCACTTTTTAAAAATAAATTCAGTAGTGCACCTGCAAAATACCTGTTACAGCTAGATAGTAAGACTGAGAACATGCTAAGCCATTTTATACATTTTGTAACATTTTGGCTTTTATTTGGACCTAGAAACAAATTTGTTTATTGAAAATACCTGCTACTAAGACTATTCCTGATGAATAATTAAATAAAATGTAAAAGCCAACTAGAAAAAAAACACATGCTAAAATAGTGTCTCTATTTTTTCTTATAAATAGGTAAGTAAGAAACTCTCTCATTGGGTTTTTTAACTTAGGTTTAGTAAGAGCAGACATCATTTCTACCTTGTCTTGAATCCTGTCAACACCTACCATAATATGTTGAAAACAGCAGATGCAGCAACAAATACTTTTCAATTAAATTTCATTGAATATAACTATCAGTACTGCTGAGTCTTTGTGTGACACATAACAATTGTCACACAAAGCAATTGCTGACAGAGCTTAACAACTTGAATGCTAGAAATTTATATCTCTAAATGCTTATCAAGGTTATTTCAAGATTTAATCCTAGAACAACATTTTTCATGGATGATGAAAAAATATTTGCATAACTATATGAACTCAAAGCATCACATTTGTGTCCACTTTGGGAAGCATTTCCTGACTCCATACTCTACTACACCAGGCAGGTTACATATCCTTCCTGCCTAAAGACACTTTGCCCTTAACACTCATAGCATTCATCACATTAATTAATCTGGCTCTCCCTACTGTCTAAAGTTCCGGAAGAGCAATGTTTTCCTCCAGTATAGTTTGATTTTGTACCCTTAGCTTTTTTTATATATATCTGGATTGTTCCACGTGTCCAGAAACTCATCCTTGCTGTTGCTAAAGGCCATTTATGCCCCTGTTCAAGATACTCATCTTTTATTGTCTTTTATTTTTTTTGTCTCACTAATGACTCTGGACATACTCTTCCTGTGTCTGATTAATTCAAGTAACTTTTTCATCAGATTTTACTTTCAGACTATCTAAATGAACTTCCTGTGAAAAGAAAAAAAAATCATACTGCAGATTTTTTTTTTTTTTTGCCTTTTGTTAAATGGCCTAAGAAACAGATTTTGTATTTTACCAAGATAATTTCTATGTCATTGTCATTAGGTTTCTCTTTACTTAGGAAACCTGAGAAAAGCTGAAAGAGTTTGAGCTTCTGTGTCCGTGTGGCTTTCTGTATTACTTTTGAAGTCTCTTGGTTGTCACTTTGGCTAAATAAGTAAATATTATTTTACAATGACCTGCGATTGTATTTTGGTCGAGTGTTCTGGGCCTTTTGACATCTTTGAAAAATATCCTATCGACTAATCCTTACGTTAAGTTACAGGGCTTAGGAGCCTGAAAAAGGCTAAATCATACCAATCAAGACTTCATCTTCAGACCTGGGAGAAGGCAAAAATCAAAATGAGTTGTTTGTGTGAGATTCAGGGACAGAAATTGACACTATTCAATTCTTTAAGTCCCAGGGACTATTGTAGAAGAGATGATAAGGCCCTATTTTTAGGGATAAAATCAGTTAAGAGTCTTTCTATGGATTAAATATTAATATTAAAAGCACACCAATGCAAGGCCATTGTCTGGACCCTGGTGCTGGAAATACAGGGTTTTCTTGATCTGTTCTTTAACGGAAAAATCTGTGTAGGGTTTTAAAGGTTTGTGGAAGCCTTCTGGTTAAAACTGGATATATTTGTTAGTAGGGGCTTATTAAAACTAGTTTTAACATTGATAATGCACTATGCAAAGGACAAGTAAGGTGTATTCTTCTCTGTGGCGTTTGTGTGTACTAATAAGCAATGGTAGAGGATTTTTGTTTACTTTTTGAGTTGATGATGGGAAAAAAAAATGGAGAGGAAAGAGAGGGACAGATTTAGTTGGCCTTATGCTGATTTTGTTAGGTCTTACTGTTTGGGAAATTGAGTTTTCTATTGATGAGTATTTTTGCTTTTTGAAAAATTTGAATGATCATTTTGTCTAAATGAATGACTATTTTATAGTAAACTGTGATTCTATTTTGTGATATCAAGTGTTTTACCTTTGATATTTGGCAAACTTTAGAAAAGCAAAATTTCAAGTTCTAAATTTAGACCCTTTGAGCTCAAATTAACTTATTAGGTTTCCTGAAGTCCAAAAGAAATGTATTAGGTTTATTTTGGTATGTTAAAATTGTACAGGAAGAATTGCAAAAAATGAAACAATGTTTAACTTTCTTCGGGTTACATTTATATAAATGTATTCTTAATATGTGCTTCAAAATTATATGAGATTTCTAAAATTCTATGTAATAGTATATGATATTAGTAATAATTATTATGTTAAGCTGTTGCATGTCAAAGAAATAAGCAAAACTTCTTGTCAATTGTATCTCTAACCATAGCTGTCCAAAGCATCACAATTTTTGTTTTACTTTGATTATTTTCAAAAAACCATTTATAATCAGCAGCAGTTTAAAATATGCTTTTTTAGGGCAGTTCATGAAAATAACTTTTTTAAAAAATCAGAGTGCAGTGGCATGCTCATGACCACCGCAGCCTTGACCTGCTGGGCTCAGGCTATCCTTCCATCTCATCCTTCCAAGTAACTGTAACTACAGGCACATGCAACCATGCTCGGTTAATTTTTTGATTTGCTGTAGAGATGACATCCCGCCAAGTTGCCCAGGCTGATCTCAAACACTTGGGCTCAGGTAGTCCTCTCAGGTTGGCCTCCCAAAGTGCTGGGATTATAGGCATGAGCCACCATGCCTGGCCAAATATAAATTCTGAGATTACATTTCTGATGATAGCTTTGGAGATTATGCCATGGGACTAGATATAAAACTTCCAGGACTTTCATTAGGGAGCTAATGTGTCCATGAGGATTGCTGGCCCAATATTGAGCAGAACGAGAGTTAACTGCCTAGACTTAAGTAATAGAGAGCTGAAATAATTTTTTATGGCTGTTTTGTTTGAACCATTACTGATCCTTTGTTTTTCAGACTCAAGAATGCTGGTTTTTTGAGCTATTTATAACCTTTAACAACTGAGTATATGATTATAAACAAAATATGAGGCATAGATCTTTCTCTCCACATGATTTCTTCAGAGTTCAGAAACTGTGAGTTTTCATAATTTATAGCAATATTGTTATTTGTGTTAGTTCAATAAGAAACTATTTTCTTTTACACAGGACACAATTGGAGGCACTAATAATTTTATGAAGGCCTTCACTGTAATGACAGATTTTTAGATGTGAGCAGACTGCTTTGAGAAAGTTAAATTGACTTTGTAGAGCTAATAAAACCTCCTTGGAAATACTGGCCTTGTACCTTGTCTATATTACTTCTTTACAGGGTTCCTGAATAGTGGTAAGTAAAGAATGTAACTTTCTAAAAAGCCCAGGTGCTTCAAGATATTTTAAATCTTAAGAAGAGAGGAATTTTTACAGATATGGTAAGCACACATAATGGTAGACCGTTAGATCAGCATCTGTTCTTAAGGCTCTTAAAAAGTTGAATTCCAAATTCCTTCTAAAGAAGTTTCACCAAAGCCAGTTTAAAAGAGCTTATATGAATAATAATTTTGCTATACTTTATGCAAATAATCAGGCTAATTTTAATAAGACATAAGCTTATTTTGTAAATAAATTAGTCCCGGTATGACTTTTTCTTTGGTAGAGATGGGAAACAAGAGAAATAAAAATGTGTGTTTCAGAAGAAAACTATGGTACACTTGTTATTAGAATAAACTTTGATTCCTGAGCAGCAGCATTATCATCCATTATATGGAGACACAGTAGTTACTAAAGGTAAATGTTACCAATGGAATTTAGAGATAGTTTTACCTCCTGGGATGTTGACTAAAAAAATGCAAACTAATAAGAAAAAAGCAAAACATTCAATCTCTTTGTTACTGTTATCTTTAACTAGTTAAAATGCAAGTCAAAGATTGCTGGCTCAGGCCTTGAGTTTGGACCAAGCTCAGATTGGGTATGTCTGGGCTCAGATTACTAGCCTCAAAGATACTCACAAAAGAGAAAATTATGTCAGCACACCAGAAAGTATCTTTGTGACCTGTGGTTTCCAAGAAGATAGTCAAAAACAAGTAAGAACCAGGGTATATAAGTTAAATCATATTTCATATAGGTAAATGTGTTCCACATTGTAAATCAGTATTATCGGCTTCCTGAGGAACTTTTACTAAAAGGAATTGACAGAGTAATTAATTTTGGAAAATTGTCTTTATTTTTAAATGTTGCCATGTGAAAGAACATGCTTTGGTTTATGCAGTACCCATAGCACACTACTGAACAGTTAGAGATGGGTATCTATGATCCAGACACACAGGAGATTGTTCCTGAAAGAATAGTCAGTCTGGTGGACTGGATAAAAGAGGCTGTAAGGTCTGTTTACCCTTAAATGATAATTCTACCTATACATACCAAGTTGAGTACCCAAGATGAAGCAACTCATATGCTTCATATGCAAGTCATATGGGACTGGCTTTATGACAAGAATCTTAAGCTCCTTTTTTGGCTTTTGGAAACCATAAAGGGAACGTAATCTTCTCAAGATGGTTCTCTGGATTCCCCAGTGGGTATGCCCCATATTATCTGGTATTTTTAAATTTGGATTTTACAACACCTTTCCTTAGCATAAAGCAGCCAGAAAGATTTATGACCAAATTTCCCATGATTGAATAATTGAGAAATAGAAAATGGGGAAAGGAAACTGGGTCAACTTTCACATAGAACCTAATGGTGACAGCGCTTTGAATAATCATAGAAATTGACCCTGTCAGTCTTGAAGCTTGAAACTCACATTTATCTTATCTGAGTTCCTTTCTCAGGACACCAACTACCTATCATATCAGGGAACTGAAAGTCACCAGATCACCACATCCAGACAATGAGAAGCCAGAATCTTCCTGTTTACCAGCTCTTCTTTCTTACCCCTTCCTAATTCTTGTTTTCTACATTGACACCCCACTATATAAATCTCTGACTTCAGTGGGGCAAAAGGATGGAAATGAGACAATCCATTCTCCTTGGCTGATATCACTCAAATAAAAAGACTTCTTCTCTGGTAATACTTGTTCCAATTATTGGCTTTCTGTAGATTGAGCAACCAAACTCCTGGCATTTTAGTAACGCTATCAGTGTGCCAGAACTGAAACAAAAATTTGGTTTCTACTCTGAGTTGAAACTCAGGAAACACTCCTCCCAAAGACATAATACTATGTAAGGTTCTTAGATTCATAATTCAATTATACTTTGTTTATAAAAAATACTTTAGTAAACTGAACTAAGAACCTAAATATCATGTACATATTGATTACCAACCAACTCATTCTGTGTCTAAAGAAGCATATTATAAACTAACTTTTTAATTGTAATATTTTTGTAGTTTAAGTTTCCATAACATATATTTGAAAATGTGCTACATAGGTTTATATACATGCACATTTGTCAATTCATAATTATGCCTACTTCTAAATAGTGGGCTCTCCTAATAAATGTGTAATAGTGAGAGAGGAGATAGTCAGAATCTGGTTAGACAGACAGAGAGGGAGGGTCTTGAGGAGACTTAACACCTGCAGGAATGCCCCTGCATCACCCCCATTATATAATTGCTGGCTGAAAATGTGGCTAGTGTCATTAAGAACATCCCGTCAACCCAGGATGTACTGCTAAAAAGGATTTTTTGCTGCTTAAAGAGAGGTGCAGTAGCCTAACTAAATGTCCTAACTTGACCTTAGCTTATTATAATAGCATTAACATAGCATTTGCATTGCAGTTTAAACACCCCCCCCTTCCCTGAGTGGGTTTTTCTGTGGTACTTACGGGTAATATGTAAGGTGGAGTAACTTTGGTCAAGGACCCACATGTGCAATAAGAATTGGATCTCAGGAAGTAAGGAGCAGGGCAGATGAGATGTAAATGAGAGAAACACCCTCAGAAAAGATAAGATTAAAACCACAAAAAACTCCTAATATCAGATAACCCACTCCAGGCCCCCTCTCGTTTTCTAGGAGTTTGTTGCTTAATAAACTCCTTCTTTCACGCATCCTTTTTGTATCTGTGTTCCTTAATCTTCTTGGTCATGTGAAAAGAACCCAAGGTTGCTGGTTTAAGCTGACAGTAAAGCTCAAAACTACTTCAACAATAGAGACTGCAGTCACATTTAGCATGCATCAGCTTTATTTATTTATTTATTTATTTTGAGTTGGAGTCTCACTCTGTTACCTAAACTGGAGTGCAGTGGCACGCTCCCGGTCACTGCAGCCTCGACCTGCTGGGCTTTGGTGATCCTTCCGCCTCAGCCTTCCAAGTAGGTAGACCTACAGGCGTGTGTTACCACACCCAGCTAATTTTTTATTTATTGTAGAGACGAAGTCTCAACAAGTTGCCTGGGTGGGTCTTGAACCCGCGGGCTCAGGCAATCCACTCGCCTCAGCCTCCCAAAGTGCCACGCCTGCATCAGCATTATAAACAATAATTATCTATAAAAAGTATTTATTTCCGTACATGCAAAATTATTTAATTAAAATAAGTAACATTTATAAAACCAAATGACTATTGCTACCTCTTTAGTGTACTGTGTTCTTTAAATAAATCATTTCAATTTAAACTGCATCTTCAAATATGTGAATTCACACATTAATATTTCTGATTCCTTTATGAACACAACAGTTTTACTTTCACATTTTTAAAAACTAAATTTAGGGAAGAAAAATAAACAAAGGAAGTAAATACTTTAACTTCATTAAAGTCAGACTTGCTATTTTAAAGATATTATTCACAACTGAAATAATGTCGTCTAGATTAAGTTCTTATTACAACACATAAGGGTTCCTTGAGTATTCTAGAAAGAATGATCTGTATTTATTTCAGTCTAATAAGAACTAACTGCTAAATTATTTGTAATTTAAATATCTTAGAATTTTGCACTCAGTTAATATTATGAAAGACAGAAAAATACTACCTAATTCAGCCTTAAAAATAAGTTAAAGACTGGGTGCAGTAGCTCATGCCTATAACCCCCAAACTTTGGTAGACTGAGGAGGGTGGATTACTTGAGGCCATGAGTTTGAGACCATACTGGACAGCATAGTGTGACACTGTTTCTACAATTTATTATTATTTTTTTATTAGCTGGATGTGTTAGTGTATGCCTTTAGTTCTAGCTACTCAGGAGGCTGAGTTAGGAGAATTCCTTATGCACCAGAGTTTGAGGTTACGCTGAGCTATGATCATACCACTACACTCCAACCTGGTTGGCAGAGTGAGGCCCTGTCTTAAAACAAAAACTTAAAGAAGAAAGGAAGGAAGGAAGGAAAGAAGGAGGAGAGGAATGGGGGGAGGGAGGAAAAGAGAGAGGGGAAAGAAGGAAGGAGGGAAGGAAGGAAGGAAAAGAAAAGAAAAGAAAAGAAAAGAAGGGAAGGAGGGAGGCAGAGAGGGAGATAAATTTAAGCAGAATGCATCCCAATACAAGGGATAAGACATTTCTCAAACATTAGAGACCAAGTTTCTGTTGTATCTTATACCCAATTAGCTAGAGTACATAAAGACACTGATTTCAGAAAATGTTTGAAATTACACAGAAAATGATGAAGGACAGTATTGGGATATAGATGCAAGCATGGTGGTGTAGAAGATCATAATTATTTTCAAACTGAATAAAAGGAAATAAATTTACATTTTCAGGATATCTTGACTCTTGCATACTTAGCTGAGTTTCTGTAAATATATACCTCAGTTGTAACATTCTTTTATGGTTTTCTGGCTTTTTACTTTACAACAGTCAAAAAAGAACCAACCGTTCAGCTAACCATTCAACAAACAAATCACATTATATCTGGCATATACTTCTCTATTTCAAGCCTGAACAGTGAGTCAAATGGTGCTTTTTTGTTTACATATGTTTCCATTAATGTGTTACTATGTTAGATCAAGTTGGCTTTAACTAGTTACAGATTTAACTCTATAAAAAAATAAATATCTACTGGATTCACTCATTACAAGGGTTTTTTGAGACCTGTCAGTTTTTAGGCAGGGAATAATAAGCAATTTGAAGAAAAATTGTCGTAATAAATAAAGGTAGCTACACCAAGTTCTCTTATGATGACCATGATCTTTGTATCAAAATAAGCCAGATTTAGTTTTGTTTGAACTTTTTTTGTCATTTTTAAACAATATTATCTCTTATTGCTATGGTTTTTTGTTTTCCAAGGAGAAATTAAAGGGATGCAAGAATCGATGGTACTGCTACTATAAGTTAAATATCTAGCTCTCCAAACATGTTGAAATTTGAATCTCAGTGCCAGATATGGGGCCTAGTTGGAGGTATTTGGATTATTAGGGTGGATCCTCATATATGGCATGGCCATTCTTGTGGTAATGAGTGAGTTCTTACTCTGTTTCCATAGCAGTTTCCTACAGAACTAGATGTTAATAAGAGCCTGCTGCTTTCCCTGTATCTCCTGCTTCCTTGCTCACTAAGTGATCTGCACATGAAACTGACTCCCTTTTGTCTTTAGTCACTAGTGAAAGTTTCCTAAAGCCCTTTCCAGTAGCAGATGTTGGTGTAATGCATTTTGTACAACCTGCCCCACCGTTAGCAAAATAAATCTCTTTTTAAAATAAATTATCCAACTTCAGATATTACTTCATAGTAATTACAAACAAACTAGGACAGCTACCTTCTTCAGGAAAGAGAAATTTAAGTTAGAATTAACAAGATTTTTCTTAGTTACCTGGTAGGAATGATTTTTTTTAATTTAGAATATAAAGAAAAACCAAATCCTGGAACATTGAATTCTGGGATTCAGTTCAAGCTCTAAAAGCAATAAATAAAGACTTATGTGAGAAAACTAAATAAAAGTAGAAGTGTGTTGGTCCACTTTCAAGAGACCTAGATTGGCCTATTAAAAAACAAAAAAGCAAAAAAAAATTACACCTGTCACATCAGTTTGATATTGCACCAAAACTATTGAATTATTGTTTTTATTTGTATCATCCTGATTGTTTTTATATTTATTGATTTTATAAAGCTGATTTAGAAGTAAAAATAAATAAAAATGTACCCTGGCATTTTTACATTACAACATTCTTGGTTGCCTTGTGTTGGAAACCTGGTCATATTTAATTATTAGTGTAGTAAATTTAAGTTTCAGATTTGTATATGTTAATCTAAGGTGTTTATTTGTAAATTATATTTTAGGAAATATAATCAAATATGCACTATTTCTACATTTTCTATTTTACTAACGTTTTAAGACCTTTAATGAACAAATAGCTTCAATGAAATTTATGTATGAGTCTATTATAAGAAAGGCGTTTTCACTGCCAATATTTTGAAGATTTATAGTTTATGCTGTACTAAGCATGATTCATTTTTATCATCCAAGATACTGTACATATGTTTCATGATTACCAAAGATGATATACATCAGATGTTGCATCAGAAAAAAACCTTGTGATTTCAATCTCAAAATCTGTATTTTGACTCTATTCAAATATATACATAAATATGTATATATAGAAATACTATGTATTATATTTTCATATTTGGTAAAGCGAGTAAAATTTTTAGTTGAAAATATCACAATTCTCTGATTATGTGAAAATGTAAAAGGTTTTCATTCACGTTTGTCTTTTCAAGCAAAATTCAGTATTGGCAGCCATCACTCTTAGCTCTTTTCTTTGTAACTACCGTCTCATCGTATTCCTTGAGGTGGCAAAATTCTAAGCAATAATAGAAGAAATTACTATTCATTACTAAAACTGGTCATCATTTTATGTTTTGCACAGCCAGTTTAGCATACTTGAACACAAAATTCAACTGTGTTTAAAAATAGTCATTTCATTAAATTACTTTCTCAAGATTCATTAATATTTTTCTTTTTAAATGACAGAAAATAATTGAGCTTCTCCACATAAACATAATGTATTATTGACATTTAGTAGGTATTTTTAATGCAGAATGAGATTTAAACAACATTTTAGTATCATTATTATTCTTATGCTAGAAAAATAAAAGATACCCAAATAGTCATTTTTCTACCTTCTTATAAAAAAATAAGAACTTTAGAAACACTTGAACTGTTAAAAGAAAAAATACATAAATTTCTTCACTTCCATTACTTAATTTTTACTGTCTCTTAAATACTACAATTTGAGGTTCACAGCTCTGAGTAGTACTTTAAATCACTTAAAGACTAATTACAGAGTGAAATTCAAAAATATTGTGAAGGAAGTAAAATAATCATTCCTAAAAAGCAATCAGAGAACATTAAAAAGATGAAAATATATTTTCAAAAGTATTTTTGAACCATCAAAGATTTTTTACATACAAATTATGTTGTCACTTTCAAAAATGTTAAATTATAGAACATTGAATTATTTCAAATAATGTTTGAGTAATTTTCAAAATGTGCTGAATTTCAGACATCATAGTATAAAGAGTGTTTTCCAGAAAAAATATCACGTTTTCCAGCGACATATATAATTTACTTTATCTTTTTGCAACACTTCAGTCCTGTATATGATGCTGTTTATATATTTTACCCATCTTAAACTCTAACTGAGATTCTACTATTAAATTTTCTGAGCAGGCAGATAATAGTTTACTTGAATATCTCCATGGCACCTCAAAATCAACACTAGAATTTTGGCATGTCAAAATCAAAATATCTAGAATATTTCTTCTCTTTCAAATTCAAAATTCCTAGTAAGCACTAAGTTTTCCTTAAAATATTCCGAAAATGACCCATTACTATGAATTCTATAATCCCAGAATGTCTATGATTTGCATTATATTCCACTCAAAACACCTCTATAGATTTTAAACGTAGTTTTACTCTTTAGTTTCTCTCCTTTCTAGAACATGCTATGATTCCAGATCAACTATCCACAACTGTTGTTCATCATGTCACTTTCTTGGTTAAGAAAATGCAACAGATTTAAACTGCCTTTACAAAAAAAAATTAAGCACTCAAAAATTATTAAATTAGGCTATCTGCCTATTAGTATTCATCTACTATTTTTCTTTAAAGATGAGTCTCTTTTACATGATCTTTAAATCTTAAACTCTGGTTCTAGATTATCCCAACTTCACTACTCACTAATTTCTAACATCTTGGGCAAGTTATTTAAATGTCTTGGTTTTCTCTCTGTAAAACAGGAATAATAGCAACTTCTACTTAATAGGTCTTCTCTGAGTACTAAATCACTTAATATTAGGAGCATATTTAAAAGACAACTAGGCACATACAAAGCCCCAAATAATTATCTGTTAAATCATTTTTAATAAATCTTTGCTTCACTGTCCTCATTTTTGTAATCATTTAGCCTATACAACATTTCCTTCCTCACAATGCTGTATCGATTGTTGTGTAATCTAAAATACCTCATCCTCTCTCAATAATTTCAGATATATTTCAGTGTACCTGTGAAGACTTCTCACTTAAATCTGCTTTTTCTCCAGTTTTCCCAAAACCAGTATGTGGTACCAGTGTCACTTAATTGTGCCAAACTCAAAAACTATCCTAATTTTGCCCCATATCATCTGATCCTCTATCACAGTCTATCAACTCCAACTCCTATCAAGCCCCAAATATATCTAAAATATGTCTACTTTTCTGCATATTGACTAATCCTACAATACTCCAAGTCAGAGTTATCTCGTATCTCAAATACATCATTACATATCTACTTGTTTCCATTCTTGAAATTAGTGTCTATTCTCAAACCAGTAGCCAGAATAATCTTTTGAAAACATAAACCACCAGTTTTGGGTAAGCTGGAGTAAACAAAACTTACTGTCTGTCCCCCTGAATTCTACCATGAAACTTGGGAAGAATATATCAAGTAGATAGTTGAGGACTGAAAAATAAATAGTAATAGTCTAATTGTGAAGGAAGATCAGAATCTGAGGTAATACTGAACCAACACTATTTGTTTTTTCTTTAGTTTCTTCTCTTCTGGATATAAGACAACCCCATACCAGAAGTGGATGTTAGCAAAAACAGAGTGATCCAAAAGAAACCCTCTATTTCTAGCTCAAGGAATGGGAAACAGGTTTCCTATCAGTTGACAGTAGTGGCATCAAGGACCCACAGGTTGTCCAATACTCTGGTGCCTAATACTCTGAAGAAGGTAACTTTTTCTCTGCCTGCAAGTATGGTAGTCTCAAAAGAGTAGTGCAAATCACAAGTGCTTTTTTCTTTCTCTTTGGCATCCTCCAACTTCACTCTGGACAGGAATGCAGTAGCAAGAGGTGAGCTTTTTGGACAAGGACTGAGAAGAGGAGCTTCAGGGAAGAAGAAAGTACCAAGGACCTGGTAGAGGAGGAGGAGTTTTGGTAAGTGACCCCATAAGCTGTTTATGTCCTTTATGTATGAATTTGATACTAAACAATATCACAAATATTTTTTAGAGCTGAAGTAAAAGCTAAATCACTGCTCAAGTGCCAGACTAACCACTGTGTATTTCATGTGCAGGCCATTTTCAAATAGCAAAACAAACACTTTAAAAATTTGTATGGCAACCACAACACAAAAAAAGCTTGTCAGAACTTGCAGTATAAATCTAATTGGGTTGATGGCTTTCTGAAACAGAAATATCATTCCCCATAGAATTTAAGTAGAAGCCAGACTCTTGTAAAATCATATAAAAACTGTCCAGAATATAATCCAAAATCATTTGTAATATTTAAAGAATAAAAAAAAAACCCATCTGATGTGAAAAAGATTAACATTTGCTAACACTAAAATGACAGATTTTGTAAATACATTACAAGGATTTTAAAATTAACCAGTATAAAGTGCTCCAAAAAACAAAAGTGAATAAAAAACAGTAACGACAATAACAAAACTCTCATTATAGGAAATCATTAGCTAAGTATAGATGAAGGAGAAAAGTTAGTGAACTTGAAGGTAAATCAATAAAACATCCAAAATGGACAATAAAGATAGAAGATTAAAAAATAAAAAGAGCTTTCAGGGACATGTGCAAGAACAACCAAATTTCTAAATTTTGTGACATCAGAGTTGCAGAAAGAGAAGAAAATCTGGGAAGAAAAAAATTAGGAATTACCAAAAATTTCTCAAGTTAATGAAAGACATAAACTTACAGTTTCAAGAAGTTCAGAGAACCTCCAACCAAGATAGTCTCAAAGAAATCCACATTCAAAAACACTTTAACTATTGAAAACTAGAGAGAAAAAAAGCCTAAAATGAGCCAGAGAAAAGCAGGCCACTTAGATAAGCAAGGAACAACTATGGATTTCTCATCAGAAACCATGAAGGACAGAAAAAAAAGCTTTTAAAGTGCTGATAAAAAGAATTTTCAACTTTTATATCCAGTGTAAATACTCTTCAGCAATGAACATGAAATCATGACATAATCAAATAAAGAAAAACTAAAAAAAATTAATTGCAAACAAGCCTGCTCAATAATAAAATATTAATTCTAAATATTTTTGGGATATTTAAATATGCATGGGTGAACCTGGCTCGGTGGCTCAGCCTGTAATCCCGCACCTTGGGAGACTGAGGTGAGTGGATTGCCTGAGCCCGCGGGTTTGAGAACCACCTGGGCAACTTGGTGAGACCTCATCTCTACAATAAATCAAAAAATTAGACAGGTGTGGTAGCGTGCGCCTGTAGCTCCAGCTACTTGGAAGGCTGAGGCGGAAGGATCACCGGAGCCCAGCAGGTCGAGGCTGCGGT
>CAUYQG010287826.1:0-11544 GCA_963574415.1 Tarsius wallacei | reverse complement strand
CTACACAAACTTAGATGGTATAGCCTACTGCATTCCTAGGCTGTATGGTACAGCCTCGTGCTCCTAGGCTACAAACCTGTACAGCATGTGCTGTACAAACCTGGATAGCATGTGACTATACAAACTATACAACACGTGACTGTACTGTCGGCAACTGTAACACAATGGTAAGTATTTGTGTAAGCATATCTAGACACAGAAAAGGCATAGTAAAAGTATGGTACTATAATCTTATAGGACCACTGTCATATATGACTTGATCATGGATTGAAATATCACTGTGTGGCATGTGACTATGTGATAGTCATATTACTTGTAGTTATACAGCCCATATTCAGTCTCAACATATGAGTAAGAAGCAAAATTTTTAAAAAAAATTTAGTTTCTTTTCTTAGATTTCTGTGTGGCTATGTGAAAAAAATCCTTAAAATAATCCTGATTTAATTTGATTAAATTAGAGCAAAGTAGTAGCAACAGGTTAAATTCTAACATGTTAACTCAAGCCCTTCATAATACAAATAACCTCATCTAACAACTTACTTTCTAAAGGGGGATTTGTGTGTGTTCACATAACATTTTTTTCCTAAGACTTATTTTTTTCTTTCTGTGGGATTCATTTAGTTTCTACAAATAGTTTCACTATTTATATCCTTAAAGTTACCATCTAATGCTTAGTCTGTTAGAACTCATCACATAGGATAAATAGTTCAGCAAGTACTAATTTAAAATTTTCACATTTCAGCAGACTTTTCCCTATATCAAAAATAACAGATAGACAGATAAGTCAAAGGAAGGAAGGAAGGAAAGAAAACTCCAAAGCACGCTTCCTCGAGGTTAATGGTTAAGCCAGCTTTAATCACATCCTTTGATACACTTTGGGGTCCGTATCAGCCAAGGCAAACATTCTGAGGGGCCGAGCAGATGGATGCTGCGGTTCAGAAAGTGTGTGGTAAACTCTGGCTACAGGAGTGGAACAAAAGATCCACCTTTTTCATAATTAAGCCTCTGATTAATGCCCTGGGCTTCTCACCACACACCTGTAATTACTCACAGAGGTACGCATTGTGCTGGGTCTTGTCTCAGAATATCAGGCATCAAGCTACCCAGCAGCAGATGGAAGCACATTTCTGTTGACATATGTTGCAATGAAAAGATTCGTGCAAACCTGGCTAGCAAGGTAGCAGAATGCCATACATGTGAAGATTAATAATGCAAACAGCCATGATGTCAACTTGGTTATGTTTGTGTTAATTCCATCTGTTGAGATGAGGCTCTAAACCTTGAGGCCTGTGGGTTTTAAATGTCTTTAGCACATACTTAAATCAAATAAGCCATTTTCACCACTGGCATTTAAAGTTTTAATTGAAAAATGTTTTTCTGGGATTAGTTTATAGGAATTATGAACTAAATCCTTTAACAAGCTAAAGCCAGAATTCATAAACGAATGCTTCATAAGGCTCATATGTGTAAAGGCAATGATCTGTAAAATGGGGCATTCAGGAAAAATGACTAAGTTGCTATTGATGCTAAAGACAGAAGCTATGCATGTGGCTGAGATAAAGTCACACGGCTCCCCTAGCCCCTGGCCCCCAGCCAGTCACTCCAACGGAACCTGTCTCTATGGGCAAGAGGACTGGAAAGAGCGGGCAAAAGAACAGATGGCTAGCCTACCCTGCCCCACCACCCACGGAAGACAGTGCCCCAAAGGAGATGCAGGGCCTGTGCCCAAGTCGCCAGGGACAGCACTGGGGTAGGGTTAATGTGGAGGTTTAAGAGGGGACTGTATGACCCGCCAGCCAAATGAGGGCCATATGCCTGCTTATTTTGCTCCACCACACTGAGATGGAACAACTCAAAGATTCCATCTTTGTGATAACATCTCAAAATTAGGAAGAACCATGTGGTGCTCAAAAGAGAACAGCTGTGTAACTCCCAAAAGAGGGACATCCGCAAAGTGCTCCACCCATTTCCAACTCATCGGAGAACCCTTACTGCAGCTTCCCTTTGGTACGTTAGATCACAGCCATCACTGGAATCTTTGGAAAAATAAAACAAGAACTGAGGGACTCTGAGACTTCCTCGCTGCCTCTGGCTGTATACACACATGGGACAGGATGGCACCTCCCAGGCTCCATCACTCAAGCCCAACCCTCATGCTTTTGCCATCCCCATGTCTAAAGTGAACATTGTTCACCTAATAGGCTTTTCAAAGCGACTTACCTTTTTTGAACTTAAATATGATTGTTCTGGAAAACTGATATCCTTAGTCATAAGTTAAAAATGACCCTTAAATCAACACAATGACGAAAACTAGTGCTACTAAATCTGTGCTAAAAATATTACTGTCTGATAGAGACTCTGGGTCTGAGAACAGCTCCCCTTGTTAAGAAGGGCTGTTTGCACCGCTGGGGTGGTGAAGAGAAGTTCTTAACTGGTCTTCCTGCATGTATCACAAGGACTGGCTGAGATGAGGGGAGAGGATGCTCTTCCCACCATGGGAGTGGATGCTGCTCAGTGCTGCCTCTGCTGAGATCACATGTGGAAAGCGCCTCTGCATCCAAGTTCTGCGGTGGCAAAAAAACAAAAAAACAAACAAAAAAAAAAACCCTAGAGCTGGGGCCACAAGGTCTGGGCTCCAAGTCTTGTGTGGTTGGGCAGATCATACATAGAGCTTCACACTTCTCTTCCACAAAATGGGACGTACCCCTCACAGAGTTGTATCTGATGGGACAGTAGATGTGTTTGCAAGCTGCAAACAGGCAAGGCATAAGTAAATCGAGTAGCAGTAACACATTTATTTTTCAGTAAAGGAAGGACTCTGAAAGGTTTTACTTTGTAGAATTTACTTCACAGGTTTAGTTTGTATAATTCGGTGAACTATTATTTTGCTGATCTACAGAAAGAATATTTGAAAAAATTTCAAACATGACACAAACAAGCCTCTTGGAAGACACATTATACCAGTAATTTAAAAGCTCTGGAAATTAGTGCCTTCAGATAACATTCTTAATGAAACATTATGGCAATTACCCATAGTGTATATAATTTATGAGGCAAATAATGAAATAAAAACAGGGAAATTATCATTTTAGATTGTCTGTTTCATTATCCTAAGGAGTTCTAGAACATACCACAGACAGATTAGTTTTAGACCAAGAACAAGCTTTTTTCCACACTTAAAACACACTAAAAAATAAGCTCAATGATAAATGAATCTAAAATAGAATTAAGTTCATTCTTGAAAGTAGAACACAGGAAACATAGAAAAAAACTCTTTCACATGCTTTTGTTCAAAAGAAATACAATTCTTCTGGCAAAATGTTGTAATAAAGTGAACAGGCCACCAAACTAGTATTTTCTCTTGTTTTGGTTAAAAGTCCATGCTATACATTGAGGGTATAGCAGGATTATAAGATGATAATTGTGAATCTGCAGTTTATCAAAAGATTTGGTTTATGAGAAAGTAACTGGTGAGAACATCTGTCTCTTATCACTGATCTTGCAAAAAATCAGGTAATTCAAATAGAGGCGTGTTGTTTCCTCTCCTCCAAAGTACAGTTCTATAAACACAAACCACATTCAGCCTGGTAAATGAATCGCTTTAATTGAATGCTATGTACACAGTAACTGGAAAAACCATAAGTGATAAGAAAAACATATGGTGATGGCAACAGAAATTGGTTTATTCATTTTGCATAGTGTTGTTTCTTTAGTTCCCTTATAATTGACCTTTAGAGCGATAAATGTGTAAAATAATTTTGTTTATTATGGCTCCAAACCTTCCAACAATTACACAAAATGAAAATTTAAAAGGAAGGATTCATTCTGGAAGCATTTCCATTGTTTACATAATTGCACAGCTATAATTTAGTGCTCGTGTTGTTATGGAAAATAAAAAAAGGGCGATTACAGGCCATTTCAATTCAAAATATTGCGCAGTGGTGTCAAAATGGGGGAAAATGTTCACTTTAAAGCTGCTTAAAATGGATTAACCCTGTAAACAAAAACATTTCAATATAGCATTCTATGAAATACGAATGTTCAAGAAGTTGCCATTCTTCAAACCATATTAGAAATGTTGCAACTGTACTTTCACACCAATTACATATATATTATTCACTTAATATTTGCTCAGGGCCCAGCAGATGATGGCGGTAACACAATAGCTGGCCATCTGTCTCCCTGCCTCTCCTCAGTGGACCCACGCCTGCTTCTCAAAAACAAACAGATCCGGTTATTCCACCCAAAGTCACTCAGTCCCTCCATGTGGCCAACCACTGTCACCAAGAAGTAGAATCTGAATATGCAAAATCATTCAGCTCCTCACTTAACTTTTTACTTTAAGAAAACTAATACCCTATATAGTCAGATGACTTCATTGTTCTTTTTCAGGGAAAAGGCTTGCCTTTTATCTAGAAAATTCTAAAGGAAACTCTTTCATTTAGTAAAGAGGGGGATGTTGGATCTGGTTATCCCTGTAATCTGGCTGATAAAAAGAGAGAACTCATTCTATGTTTGGAGAATTAATTATAAAGAAATTTGAATGCAAAGGATACATTTCACACTAAACCTGGACATAATTTACATGTTACCAATGGAAAAGACAGCCACCATCCTGCCGTACCTAGAGGACATATTTGTAAATATTTGTTCTTGCCCAGCTGGTAAAGTTCAGAAGTGCTGAGTGACAAGACATTTTTAGACCAGAAGAGCAGATCTGAAGAGGCCTGAGTTCCAAGGCCTGGTCCTCCCATTTCTATGAGTGGGTCTCTGCTCCTCTGGGCACGAGGACATCCTTTACACACTACAAGCTGCTATGCAGCTTCTGGTTATTAAAAATATAGGCTTTATCAGTATGGTCCTTAAAAAAAATAGCACAGCAGAGCATGACACCAGTACTGCCCTTCCAGAAAAGTCACTGGGAATAAAAAGCAGGACAAAGCTAAAAGTTACTTTCAAAACTGGCCCAAATAACATGTGGAATGTGCTTGACATTATCTGTTAAAATGGCTAATCTGGTGTAATCTGTTTGGGGAAAGAGCAGAGATTTTTACAAGTGCTGAACAAAACGTGGCTTCTTTGAGTGTGACTATGATGCCAAGGCCAGGAGAAAGTTGACAGGACAGAGTCACTGGGTTCTGCTCCTGGAGGCCCACAGTCACCTAGAGCATCTCACAAGAACTGCTCTAGGGAAGACACTGAGTTTCCTGACAGCAGCATGGGAAGGAGGAAGGGAGTGAGAACTGCAAAACAAACTTCTTACAATCACGGGGGCCACTCTGACCATGTGCACAGTGTCAGGATTTCAGGAGTGACAGAACATGCAGACAGATGGCAGGAACGGTCGTTGTAATCTCAAGCCCAAAAGAAGAATCTTGGATATTTTTTAATGATTGCTTATCTGTGAAGAAAAACTTGGCTGACCTTTAAATGGACCAAGACTGTCTTGACTGTTCTGCTTCAGGAAATGTGGGATATAGATTTATTTACTTATTTAACAAACACCGTATGCGAATTTTATACTATAGTTGATAAGTCACCAGGCTGTCTAAACTGCTTTTTATTTTTTGTACCAGCTTTATTGATGAACTTTACCCTATAAAGTGTACAATTTAGTAGTTTTTAGTATATTCACAGAATTGTGCACCCATCACCACTACCTAATTTGAGAGCATTTTTCATGACTCCCAATAAAACCCTATACCCAATAACTCCATTTCTCCTACCTCCAGTACATGGCAACCACTAGTTTACTTTCTGTCCCCATGGAGTTGCCTGCCATGGACATTTCAGAATATGGAATCTTACAATATGTGGTGTTTTGTATCTGGTTTCCTCTACCTAACATAATATTTTCAAGGTTCATTCATTTTGTAGCACATATTTTATTCCCTTTCAAGTCCAAATAATATTCCAATGTACTGACACAGCACATTTTGCCTATCTTTTCATCAGTGGATAGACATTTGAGTTGTTACTTTTTGGTGATTATGAATAGCGCTGCTGTGAAATTTTGTATACAAGTTTTCATTTGAATATCTGTTGTCAGTTATTCTGGGTATATACCTAGTAGTGGAATTGCGGTATCTATACTCATTCTGTGTTTGAATTTTGAGGCACTACCAAACCATTTTCCACAGTAGCTGCACCATTTTACATTCTTACCAGCAATGTACATAAGATGCTAATTTCTCCACTTTTTCATTAACATTTTTTATGTTCTTTTCTTTAAAAAAAACTATTATTATAGTAATCCTAGTGAGTATGAAGGGTATCTCGTGGTTTTGATTTGCATTTCCCTGGTGAATAATGATGCTGAGCATCTTTTCATGTTCTTGCTGGCCATTTGTATATTCTCTTTGGAGAAATTTAAGTCTATTTAAGTCCTTCACTCACTTTTTATTTGGGTTGTTTGTCTTTTTGTTGTTGAGTTGTAAGACTTCTTTATAAATTCTGGCCACCAGAACCTTACTGGGTATATGATTTACAAATATTTTCTGGGTTGTCTTTTCACTTGCTTGATCATGTCTTTGAAGCACACAGATTTTATTTTTGATGAAGGAAACTTTATCTATTTTTTTCTTTTGTAGCTTGTTTTGGGCGTCATATTTTAAAGTGTATTGTCATATCTAAGGTCATGAAGATTTACCCCTTTCTTTTCTTCTAAGAGTGTTATAGCTTTAGCTTTTGCTTTTAGGTCTTTGATACATTTTGAGTTAATTTTGAGTATGGTGTGAGGTAGGGGTCCAACTTCATCCTTTTCCTATGGATATCCAGTTGTTCTAGTACCGTCTGTTAGAGACTATTCTTTCCCCACTGAATTGTATTTGCATCTTTGTTGAAAATCAGCTGACTGTAGGTACATGAGTTTATTTCCAGAATCTCAGTTCTATTTCATTGATCTCTATGCCTGACCTTTTACCATACTACACTGTTTTGATTGCTCTAGCTTTATAGTAAATTTTGAAACAGGGAACTGATAGTTCTCTAATTTTTCTTTTTCAAGATTGTTTTGGCTATTCGGGATTTCTTGCAATTCCTTATGAGTTTCAGGGTCAGCTTTTCCATTTCTGGAAAAAAAAAGGCTATTGGGATTTTGATAGAAATTGGGTTAAATCTGTATATTAGTTTGGGGAGCATTATTTTAATATTAAGTCTTCCAATCCAGAGATATTTTTCCATTTATTTAGGTAGTTTTGCATTTCCTGTAGCAATGCTTGTAGTTTTCAATGTATACATCTTAAAACTTCTGGATTAAATTTAAGTATTTTGTCATTCCTAAGTATTTTATTCTTTTTGATGTTACTGTAAATGGAATTGATTTCTTAGTATCATTTTCAAATTGCTTGTTGCTGCTGTATAGATATATAATTTATTTCCGTATATTGGTCTTATATCCTGCATCCTTACAAAATTCATTTATTAGTTCTAATAGGCTTTTGTTTTGTTTTGTTTTGTTTTTAGCATATATGTATTCTTTAGGGTTTTCCAAATACAGGATCATATCATCTGTGAATAAACATAACTTTCCTTTTTCTTTCTGGTCTGGATGGCTTTTATTTCATTTTCTTGAGTAATTGCTTTGCTAGACTCTCCAGTACACTGTTGAATAGAACTGTTGAGAAAAGGTATCCTTGTCTTGTTCCTGATCTTAGGGAGAACGTTGGAGTTTAAAAGGGAAATGCCTGTTCTTTCACGGGAAGAAAACCAGAGCCTATGATGTGGTATACAAACCCAAAGCAACCTTCCTCAAAATACTCTGGAGAGGAGCAAACCAGTGCTTTCTGCAAAGATACTCAGGCTAGCGTGAGATCAATTTCTAAGAAATAACCCTTTCTCCATCACATGGATCAGGTGGGTCATGCTCTCAGCCCCTTGTCATCACTCTGTGAGCTAAACATAAAGCCTCTTTTCTCCAGCCAGCACAACACCCTGCTTATGGCCCACAGATCATGGGGGGCTGCTGTCTTTCACGTGTACCTCCTATAATGGGCATTTCTCAGGTCATTGAGGAGACTGACAGGGAGATGGTAAACCCATTTGGAAACCTGGCACATTTATAACTCTGTAAGATGAAGAACACTGCTGGAGGGTTGTAGAGAGAAGGGACTTACAGCTGCACCCACAGTGCCTTGAAGATACTGTAGACTGACTAGGTAATGACTGTCTTAGTCATGACCCTGATAAGCCTTAAATCAACAACATTGCAGTTTGTACAACAGGCTGGCTTAATGAGGTTGATGCAGATGCTCAGGAGCAGTTGTTACATCCTCACAATAGGCCAGCTAATGAGGCTTTAACAAGTTGTGGCCAGCAAGTGATGTCAGTGGGCGACTTGGCGGCAGCAGACTTAATGTGTAAAGGGGCATCTAGCAAAGGACACTGTCTAGCAATGGGCTCCGGCATGGCAATCCAGAGCTGATGGCCACAGTAGAGGGATCAGACTACACAGAAGGGCATTTGTATATCACCAAAGAAGTTACCAGGAACCAGGGAGCAGGGTGCGGGGGGTAGGAAGACGCCAAAATCTGCTTCTTGAGAGGTGACCAGCTGCTTGTTCCAGAAGAGGTTAAACTGAGTTGAGTGTGTCTGCTTGTCTCCCCACCCTGCCCTCCATAGCTTTAGAATGTTCCCTAGCAGAAGTAAAAGCAAAGGGTTACTGCCATCACAATTAACAGGGTGGGTACAAACACACATGCAGCGCATAATCATGTAAGGAATATCACGAAGGGGGGGATTGTCAAACTAAGTAAAATACACACACACATAATTAATGCAGGTACCACAGAGCCAGGCAGCTACGCTCTTCCCAGGTTTATTATTTACCCCTCCCAGGAATGCATCAGCTAGAAACATATTTAGAATATTCAAAAAAAATTCTGGATGAAGACACAGATTCAACACAGTCAGGTGCTGCCTAACACCATGGCTACAGGATGTAGTGAAGATTTAATCAACCTGGCATGCAAAACGGTAGTCTCATTCTAAAGCTGGAATCCAGACTGAGATCCAGCTGCAACTTGTGCTGCCCTAGAATGAAACAGACAAATTCCGAATTTGAGCAACATGAATACTTAATTTGCTCCTCTGGAGCCATAAAAACTTACCAAAGAAAGAGTTCCCAGAGATCATCATTCAATTTTTTCATTTTCATGAGAAAGAGATCAATCAAGGCCAGAACTATAGTTAGCAGCAAGGCTTAGACACAAACCCAAGCACACTCCTCTTCTTTACAGGAAGAGAAAGTGTTAATTCAGGGTCAGTGAAGCACCATTTGACATTCATGACTAACAGGCCTCATATGCAGAACAGGGCACTGGGCTGAGATGGTTCCTTCACTATGAAGTATGAATTCTTCTTTCATCTAATAATTATCTCAAAACACAAATAATGCTTTTTAAAGCTATTCTTTCAAGTGAAGTCAATAAGTGATGGCTACAGCTTAAAAATAGGCCTCCAAACTATACACCCAACTCCTACTCTCACAGAAACATTATCAGATGAGGGAACTGGCTCATGCAACACTAAATTCAACATAAAAACAAGTCTCTCACCAAAGCATTCCTCTCAGGAAACTACTAGGGGGAAACTAAGCAGGGATGGGGGCAGAGAAGGGGAATGCGTTAGAAAGATCCTGTGGTGGGGGGAAGGGCGAGGGAGACAAGGAATTTACCAGGATTCCAGCTACAAATCAAGATTCTTATTTTTCCCTCAAAATGAACAGTAGAGAACATACACCAATTGCAGCCTTTATGCTCATTTACCTGTGGCCTCAACTCTGCTAACAAACTTAGGGCTTCCAACACCATCCAAGACCAATGTCCCATGCATGTGTCCATGTTTCCTTCTCTCATGTTGAAATTGGGCCACCTGGCTCTCAGATTCATTGGCGGTGAGCCTGCTTCAGGGCACTGGAGTTTCCCTGAGCTGTTTCCCAGCCTGCGCCCAACAACAGATTCAAGAGGAAAAACAATTTCTGTCGGAGGTTTCCACATCTTCTGGTGTGTGCCCACATTAGAAAAGAAATAGATGTTAGGATATAATTATTATCCATTCTTTTCATTCTAGGAAAATTATTCCACCTAAGCAGAGCAGAAAAAAATTAAAGTTCTCAACAATTTTGTGTTCTGCAAAAAAAGGAGGGCAGCCCTGTGGTCCTTCAATCATAGGAGTCTACAGACCATCCCTCATGTGGGTGCAGGCCTGGGTGAGCTATGCAAAGCAAGCACAACAGGTGACATATGTAGTTTCTGCTTGAGCAACAGAATCATAAAGCCATCACCTCCTTCTTTTTGTAATTTAATTTATGTTTGGATAAAGAACTTTCAAGAATGGCTGAAATTTGAGAGAAAAAAACCCAAAAGGAGGCCAGCTCTATGAACCTGCTTATGGAAAAACCTCAGGCTACAATCACAAAGAAGCAACACCGACAAGCCCATTCTATGGTGGAGAGCTCAAAGCATTCAAGTCCCCCCTGCCCATCCTACAATAGAGAGTCTATCATACCCAAGTCCTCCCTACCCATCCTACAACGGAGAGCCCAGGTATCCAAGTCCCCTTTAACCATCCTATGATGGAGAGTCCACCATATACAAGTCCCCCTTACTCATCCTAAGATGGAAAGCCCATGGTATCCATGTCCCCCCTACTCATCCTATGACAGAGAACCCATGGTACCCAAGTCCCATTTGCCTACCCTATGATGGATAGCCTATGGTACCCAAGTCCCCCCTTCCTTGCCCATCCTATGATGGAGAGCCCATGGTACCCAAGTCCTCCTGCCCAACCTATGATGGAAGACTCATGATATCAGTACCCCTTGCCCTGTCCATCCTATGGTAAAGAGCACATCATATCCAAAACCCCCCCATGGCAGGGAGGAGAGAGGTCAACCAACCTCTAAAGGGTAGGCAAATGGCTCACTGCTTCAAATTCAAGCAATATCTGTTCTACGTTTTGGCTTAATATATAGTGAAATTCTTTTGGGGGGCTTAAAAAGTACTTTTTTTTTTAAACAAATCTGCTCTAAGGCAGATTTTGGAGGGAATGAGACAGTAAGAAGAATAGGACTTTAAAGATAGGATTCCAACAACAGACACAACTAATTTGCTATCTGACCTTGGGCAGATCCTCTTCCTCCTGAACAGCAATTTCATCATCTGTAAAATGGGAAGGAAAATGCAACATGACCTGTTCTACTCTCAGAAAAGGCAGAGGAGATCGTATCTGAAAGCATTCTGTAAATTCCAAAGCCTCACTGATGAGACTTTCCATTAAATAATAGCAGCATTTATAATGATGACCATATAAAAGTATTTGTTTTCCAGGATCATTTGAAAAATAAGACTTGAAACAGATTGGATTTAAAATCCATTCATTAAAAAAAAAGTCTGGGCCGAGCTCGGTGGCTCAGCCTGTAATGCTGTGCTTTGGGAGGCCGAGGTAAGTGGATTGCCCGAGCCCATGGGTTTAAGACTCACCTGGGCAACTTGGCAAGACCTCATCTCTACCAAAAATCAAAAAATTAGCCAGGCGTGGTAGCAC
>CAUYQG010287824.1:0-23075 GCA_963574415.1 Tarsius wallacei | reverse complement strand
AGAAAGGGAGAAGCATTCGCTTCTGCTGCTTGCTTCACCCTGTGGTAGGATACCATAATTGCAGGTTGTCTCTCTCTTTACTAAACTAGTCAAACCGGTTTTCAACCCTGTTGTGCTAGAGAGAGTAAACTGAGTCATCTTAGTGTCACTCTCCTCTTTCCTTCCCTGAGCAGAGCTTCCGATTCTGTCTGAGTCAGAAACAGGGAGGGAGATGGGGTGTCCAGAATCCATGCCTGTGGTTGCTTTCTGGTCTCTTCATGTACAAAAAGTCACCTGCTGGGTGCAGGGTGTATCAGCAGCTGGGTCCCTACTCTCTGCCCTGCTTGACATGAGAGGAACTGATCTGCTTCTCCACTAGCTGCCAGCAGTGGGCATGACAGCCGGATTTACTCAGCATATGGCTCTCTTCCTACTTGGGAAGAGGCTGGCAAGGCAGCAGTGGGTTATGGGCAGGTTTGTTCCCCATTTCACTTGGGCTCTGGTTGCCCCCTGTTGTGACCCAACCAAGGCTCCTCCTCCCCCCTTGTGGAACCAATGACTTGTGTATGGGTGGGAGAGGGTGAACTGACTCAAAATGTCTTAGAATCACTCACCCTTATTCTTCCTCAAACAACTTCTAACTTTGTCCAAGTCTGAAACAGGGTGAGGTAGGAAGCCCAGAGTCCTGCATCTGTCATTGCTTTCTGGTCTTTGTGTGATCAAAAAGACCTCCACTGGGTGCTGGGTGTATTGTCCATCTATAAGTGTTCAGGGCATCTCAGTCAATCAGTGACTGGGTTCCCACTCTTTGTCTTGCTAGGCAAGAGAAGCTCTGGTCTGCTGATCCATGGTGGCCATCTTGGAACACTCCAATCAAAATAATCTTAAATATTCAACAATCAATCCAACAATGTTTGAAAATCAATAGAAAACTTAGCTGGATTAAGTAGCTAACTTTAAGGAAAATGTCACTTAACAAAATGTGCCCAATATGAGACAGGAAAGCTAAACTAATTGACCTCTACAAAAAGGAAAAGCTGTCAAAGAGGTATCTAACCTATACCCTGACCTTACCCCCAAAACACACATGAAAGCAGCAGGCTTGGGAGCTTCAGGAAAAATCAACCAAACTTTAAAGAAAACATCCATTCCAATACCAATTTTTGTTATTTTAAATCAAAAGGAAAGTTCCACATTTTTTTATAATGTGAGTATAATATTGATATCAAACCTGTCAATAATTTCTCACACAAAATAGTGTGTCAACCTCACTTATGAATTTGCAAAAAAATTTCACACAATCTTAACAAATAGGATATTAAAAGAATAATATTTTGGTACCAAGTGAATTTCATTCACTAAATGAAAGACTAGTTCAATATTAGAAAATTCACTAATATAATTCATTATATTAATATAGTGGTAATAGAATTATAATATAATTCATTATATTAATAGTTTTCTGGGAGAAAAAACATGTAATCCTCACATTTGACAAAATTTAGAAATTATTTAAATCTCAATAAAATTGAAATCTATGGATAATATAATTATGGTAATTTCTTAACATGATAAAATTTACCTATTTCAGTTTAAAAATAAACACCATGCTTAAAGGATAAAAACACTAAAGGCTTAGTTTGCAATTTTGGCTGCAGACTGAATCACTTGGAAAGCTTTAAACAATATTGTACTGATGCTTGCATCCTGCCTCTAAAGATTCTGATTATGCAGTCTGGGATGAGGCTTAGACATTGAGATTTTTAAAAGCTCTCAGGTTATTTTAATGTGCAGCCAAAGTTGAGAACCTCTTCACTAGAGTTATTCCCTTTATAGTCAGAAACAAAGTCAGAGATGTCCTCTATTAGCATCAGTGTTTACTATTATACTGAAGATATAATAGTACAATTAATATTGTATTAAAGGTCAATATAATTGTATGGGAGAGAGCTATAAAATGTGGAAACGGGAAGTTAAACATATCACTATTTTTGATTATACCTTTTTGGGGGGCTAAAAGTCAAGAATTTTGTTTTGGATTTAAAACTACTCCGAACAACAAGAGACTTCTTTATAATAATGAAGTACAAATGCTATATAGCAATCAGTAGATTTCATAAAACACAACAGGCAGTTATAAGATATAGTGAAAGAAAACATTCTATTTATAATAACAAAAATGTACATACCTAGCAATAAACAAATAAATTTGCCAGATCTATACAAAAGAGGGGTTGAATAAATTGAGACATCTAACATATTCTTAGATAGAAATGCTCAGCATCATAAAGACATTAATTCTCTCTCATTTGATTTGCAAATATAATGTCATCTCAATAAATATGTCCATTAAAAAAAAACTAAGCCCTAATTCTAAATTTATATGGGAAAGAAATCAAGATTAGCCAGGAAAATTTTGCACAAAACTAGCTATGGAAGATATACTAATTTAACAAATATTAAAACATATAATAAGGTCTCACTAAATAAAACTATGGTGCATGCATAGATAGACTAATCAGTGAAACAGGAGACTACAGAAATAGACCCAAGTATGCACAGAAATTTATATATGATAAAGGTGGCATCTCAGTGGGAGAAAAAATTTTGAACAAAAAAAGAAAAGATGGGCTATTTAACCAATGATATTTGACAAACTTCATGGTCACTTGGAGAAAAATTAAGTTTATTTATGCCTCACACTATCTACCAGGATAAATTTCAAATGTATCATTGATTTAAATGTAAATAATGAAAACAAAAAAGGTACTAGAAAAAAATACAAGAGAATTTCTTCATTACCTTGGGGTGAGGATGACTTCCTAAGACTCAAAATCCAGAAGCCATAAAAAAGTGAAAGAAAAAATTAACTAAAAAGAAACTTCAGCATAGAAAAAACACAGCCAAAAAACACAGGGAAATGGAAAAAAATATGTTACAAAATTATGTTATAGATAAAAGAGTTAAACTACTCATACATGAAGTATACTCCTAGAAATCAATGAGGAAAAGATCATTAACACAGAAATGGGCAAAGTATAAGAACAGACAGTCTCAAAACAGGAATTCAAATGACTCTCAACCATGTGAAAAAATGCTTAATTCTACTAATAATAAAAACTATACAAATGGAAACTACACTGAGATAGCATATTTCACTTATCAGGCTGGCAAAATTCAAAAGGTAAAGATGAATCCTATTGAGAAGGCCTTAGGGAATGCATGCACCCTCCTACATGATGGATGAAAATATGAATTGGAGTAGTGCCTATGGAAGGCATTTTGGCAATATCTAACAAACTCACAACTGCACAGACCCTTTGACTCTTTCACTTCTGGATATTAATCTTGAGGATGTACTTATACACAAATATGAAATATACTAAGTTGTTCTCTGCAACATTTTTTGTAATAATAAAAGACTGTGTACTACATAAGTGCCCATCAATAGAAAACTGGTTAAGTAAATATGACATTCAATGGAATGCTATGTTTTTCTCAAAAAAAAAAAGATTGAAAACATATTCTATAAAATGTTTAGGTAATTGGGAAACATTTCTAGGTTATATACAAGGGATGACCCCCCAAAAAGTGGAAGTATTTTTGGAAGGGAGGATCCCTTCTAGCACAGGCTTCCCCTGCTAGGTAAGTGTTCTAAAACCCCACTGGCATCAGTGTACCAGCTAGAGTTGCTGTGAGAGCCTATGTTCGGCTCAGGGAATTTTTTTTTTCTTGGAGATTTTTTCAACATGTTTGCCCATTTCATGATGGGTGATTTACAAGCTGAGTATTCAACAGTTTTTGAACAAAAACAGCATGGCCCCGCTACCCCACCCTCCGTATTCACCCAATCTCTTCCCAAGAGACTTTGTTTTGTTTTGTTTTGTTTTGTTTTCCTGGATGAAAAAAATCCTCAAAGGGAAACATCTTGCCATCTTGCCATCTTGGAAGAAGTGGAAGAAAACAACGGTCGAGGCACTAAAAGACACCAAAACGACAAGTTCAAAAACTGTTTTGAACAGTGGAAAAAGCATCTCGATAGTTGTATTGCATCAAATGGAGAGTACTTTGAAGGTAACTGACATTTAAACATGTAAGAATCAATATACAATTTTATATAAATAAATTCCAAGGGTTTGGGGTGCCCCTTCGTATTTTAAATAAAAAATTCAGGGTAGAATGGTGTGTATTATAGGCTACCTTTTATTTTTTTAATGGAAAATTAGAATGTATATTATTCTCCATTT
Source organism: Tarsius wallacei (assembly GCA_963574415.1). Taxonomy (NCBI): domain Eukaryota; kingdom Metazoa; phylum Chordata; class Mammalia; order Primates; family Tarsiidae; genus Tarsius; species Tarsius wallacei. The sequence goes on along the minus strand of CAUYQG010287824.1, from coordinate 18,849 downwards.
ATTTATAAAAAGTCTAGAAGGAAACATAAACTAAGAATAGTTTCATGTCTGTTGGGTGATGATAAGGAACTGAGTATATGAGAGATAATGAAAAGAAGGTATTTGTGTGTGTGTATACACACACGATAAATATACACATATGTATACTGTAAATGTGTTATCCATTCAAATTACAATTTTGAGAGAATGGACAGAGTCTTGTGGCAGAGGAGAATATTTTGCATGAAGATAAAAAAAATATGGTTGCTTTTTCCCAAAATATTTAAAATAAAGGCTTCCTGTGGACTACAGTGAATAGTTCCCACTCTCAAGATGTTATATTTCCAGTGTTTGAATGGTAACTAAGTTGAATTAACTGAGAAACGTGTTTCCCTAGGAGAGAAAAAATATACATAATTTGTAATTTTTTTCTCCAGTTCATTATTTACCATATGAGCAAACACACAATAAAATAGTGAGTAGCAACTTTTTGCAATTCTAGTAGTATGCAGAACTGTGTAGTTGTTGTCAAAAACAAAACTGAAAGATAATTAAGAACTTCTCTCTCGAATTTCGACATAGAGGAAAGAACATTTATAAGAGGATGTAAAGATTTTAAATGTAAACATGGGTTAGCTGAAAACCTAAACATTCATATTTCTGTAACATTTTACTTTTGTATCTAATTAGACTTCCTTTTCTTGAGTGGAAGTTTCTCTTTGGGGTGATTTTGTACCGATCACAAAAAGAAAGAGGAACTAGATAAGAAAGTCTTAATGTGTATGTTTCTGTGCAGTAATTGGGAAAGAAATGAAGGAAATACATATGTGTGGATGCAGCTGGGACGCAGGAGCGTGGTTCCTGATTATAGAAAATATGTCAGTATGTGAGGGAAAGGTACTGCTGGGCTGAACTGCCAGCCCTGAACTGCAGCGAGTGAGGCCTTAGAGAAGAGACAGGAAGAGGTAGAAAGTGAGTCCACAGGGCCAGGCTGCTACCGTGAGGGGGCATTGTCAGTCTGGGACAGCTTGGTTGCTGTCTTTGGTGGGGGGAAATTAAGTAGCTTCAGAGAAAGGAGTACCAGGCGGCATGTTAAGTGTTACTGCACTTCTAAACTCAGGGTTCAATTTTCAAGGGTGTCTCTATTGGCACTAATAACATAAAATTACTTAAAATACATGTTGCATTTCTTCAATAGCAAAACATAATGTGTGGCTAAATATGTATTCTACATAAGAGAGAAGAGAGAGAAATCTCAGCAGTCAAAACAAATCACACCTAGATTTTAATTGCATTGCCTCACGCCGTGCTGACAGGGAAAGGCAGAAGGCAGCAAGCAGCTGTCAAATTATGCCAGAAACTGCCTGATTTCTGTCACAAAAGACAGATTATTTTTTAAATGTGCAATTCAATTATTCGAAGTTCAACATGCCTACTATAGTGCTCAATACGTGTTGGTTGACAACCATGATTTTCTGTGTTTCGGGCTTGAAATCTGGGGCTATTGCAAAATAAACCTTTCGGTGCACAGGAGTTTGCGTTCTGGGGTGATCTTTTGGCTTCCTTATGTAATGTTTCATGCAGTCATGATCCCTTGATTTTAAGCTGTGGCTATTTTGTGGGGGTTTTTTCCAGGCTCCATTAACAGTTTCAGAATATTGAGCTTTTATTTATTTCCATGAATCAGTAGTTCTTAGTTATAAATATATATCCGCAATTTAAAAGGTTGACAGAGTCTCCAAAGATGTACCACAGATCATTTATCCAGGATTTTAAATGAAATCAAAGATGGTTTTAGCAGCATGCAATAATTACAGACCTACATTTATCCTACAATATGTTAACAGGCAACTGATTAGGTTGCAGATATCCTAGGAGTCCTCAGTATTATTTATATATGAATCTGCACAAGTTATAACCTCAGCCATTCTTCTCTTTCAGCGTGACGTTTCTCTCTGTGTGGCTCTTATATAAGGGAAGCACACTTGGCCGTTTCACACCATATGTATCTTCTAGATTTATTCCTTGTCACTCTACAATTAGGTTGCAGTAAAATTGGTGTTATATCTGCGGTGTCTAAGTGATACCACATACTTTAACTGAACTAAAGGCATAAATTACTCTGAGCCAGCTGAAAACAGAGTCTGGCAGAGGAAAGGGAAGGGCAGGATTATCTCTGAAATTCCTCACTTGCTACCCCTGACCTCCCATGTCAACATCTTGAAGGCACTTTCTCTGATTCCACAAAGATAAGTAGCTCCACCAAGACAGAGCTGATGATCCGAGGCAATTCAGTATAATATAAAGAAATATTTGAAATATACTCAGAAGGATAATAGCTAAGCAGTAATCATTCTCTGGGTTATGTATTCAATATATAATTTCGCAAAGTAAATACCTACCGTGTGATGGCTGCAGTCTAGGGGCTTCATAAGCATTATCTCAAATCCTTGTGACACAGAGAAATGGACAAATCTCCCCAACAGACCACTGTTATAAAGAGTGGCAAAGATGGAAATCCAGACATTTTCTGTTCTAAAGCCTGAGGTACTGGCTCTCAAACAATGCTGTATGAATGCAGACGATTACAAGGTTGACTTCAAAATTTGGGAAGATGCTGTATTTCTCTGAAACAGCTTTAATGTTTCACCTCCCATCACCTCTCTCAGAACCTCCATCAGCCTAATCTAGTCCCCCTTTATCTCACTCATAGATGGCAACACTGTGAGAAAGCAGGGAGCTTAAGACTCCAGTATATCTGCATTAATATAGTCTCTATTACTTTGGACAAGGTAGTTACCCCTCAGAGGCCTCATTTGCAAAGTGCAGATAAAAGCAAAGTGATCAGAGAGATTAAATGAAATCACTTTTGTGGATTGTAGTCCATCTTCGACGATGGTTTCCAGCTTTCCTTCCTTTCTATCTACAACCGTTGTCTTGCTGGTTTTGTGGGCACTACATTATCTTCTGCCCCTGGTCTCCACTCAACTTGCATCATCGGGAAATTAAGTTCTGTAATGAAAATAACTCTTGACCAGGAGTTGTAAATTGGAGCGATATCTAATTGGAGTGACATGCTACTTTACTTTTCTGACTGTCCGCCTGATACAGAAAGTCCCCTGAAGCAAACAAATTTATAAAGCTGCCTTGGGCCCAAGGGCTACTTTCTTTCTTTCTTTCTTTCTTTCTTTCTTTCTTTCTTTCTTTCTTTCTTTCTTCCTTCCGTCCTTCCTTCCTTCCTTCCTTTCTTTCTTCCTTTCTTTCTTTCTTAAGCAGGATTTATTGAGAGGACAGAAAAGCTCCCCCAGTGGGAGAGGACCCGAAGGGGTTGCCTCCAAGGACGACTTTCTAGCAAGTAAGAAGCCAGGGGACCATGAACGAGGGCAGGATGGAAGCTGGGGGGTGGAGTCATAGGAGGAAGACGCTTCCTCTACCATTCAAGACTGTCTAGGCTTCAGGAGACAGAACAATTCAAACCGACAGGAAAACACAACCTCACGAAAGGGGATACATGAGCGCATCAAGCCAAAGTGCATGCGTGACTGGGTAGGAGCTCAAGAGGTAGCATTAGGACACGGTTTCTCCCTCCCAGGTCCCAGGTAGCTCTCTGTTGGCACAGATCTCAGGTCAGTTCTTCCCCATTGGTGGAAAGTCGCCACCACAGTTCTATTTACGCCCTTTCAGTTCAGTGAAAGCAGAACCCCACCTGTCTCTGCTCGAGCATTCTCAGAAGTCTCATATTACAACATGCTACACACTATAACGAGATTAAGCCTCTGATTGGATCCTATGTCCGTCCTGGAACCAACTGCTGTGGCCAGGAAAATGGGATGCACTCAATAGTTTAAGCCTAGGTCACATGATTGATCTCTCTGCCAATCACTGAGTCGAGGACAACATTACGTGATGATTATCTTTAGCCTGGATCACTTGCTTAGCCCAGGAGACAAGGAGAGAGCTCTATTTAGGGATGGGAGGCAGGGATCTCATCAAAAATCAGACATTAGATGCTGCCCAGATGACTTTGTGGTACCTGGTCAGCCTCTTCATTAGAAACAAAAGTCCTTCTAGCCTCCAGAACTGTGAGAAAATAAATTTCTGTTCTTTATTTTTGAATATTTTTTAAAAAGAACAAAAGTCCTTCCCACCATCTTTGCCTTGTAGCTTCCATATGCAGACACCAACTGGACCTGCTTAAATCTGCGTCCAGCTGGTGTCCATATGAAGTGCTCTTGGGTGAAAAGTACGCGTGACATAACTTCCTAAGTCAGCCAAGGTATTCCTGGTCCCCAAAGCCTAAGAGGGCTTTCTGCCCAGCCGTCTACAAGGAAACTATAGCAGGCAGACTTGTGCCACCCAGACACCAAGAAACATCAGACAAGAAAGAGAAAAGTCAACTATTTCCAGTTGGTGGAGACACAGGGTAGTAAAAATGAGCCAGCACTAATGGCTTTGCAACCAAACCAGAAACAGCGACCAAATAAGATCTTATATTTTTATTCCCTGAACCCTGTAGTACTATGTCATATATTCATGACCCTACAATTTTATGGGATCATAGAACCAGGAGAAGCTAGGACCAAAAGTGCCCTCTCCTTTACCTGATGAAGAAGCAAACGCCCAGAGAGGAGTACATCCTTGCTCAAGACCATAAAGCAAGTTCAATCACAGATTCAAATATATATATATGTGTGTATACACACACACACACACACACACACATATATATACATAAACTCTATGTCTACATTCCAAATCTCCTAGGATAACAAAATTATATTTATTATCTGTATATTTGCATCACGCCCTCACAGTCACCATTCTATGTTTCGTTGTAATTTTAGTATAATAATGTGTCATTCCAGAACCACTTTGGGCTGCTTTATCAATTTTGGGTTTCCTGGACCATGGAGGAAGTCTAAATTTGAACCCCAAACCCATCCCAAACTCAGTGACTTAAAACAACAGTTACTTGTTTACTAACAGTTATGAATGCTTAAGGAAGACTTTTTTCTACCTAGAGCCTAGGTCAAAATTAACATGTCCTTGTTGTCTCCCTCTAATAGAGAAAGATTTCTTTGGACCAAGCAGATGACATCGTAAGGTCCTACCTCTTTGCAAGCTTCTAAGCTGTTACTCTTTATCCTGCATATCCTTCTCTGGTTTCTATTTTCTTTTTAATTTTTGGCCTATGCAATTTTCCCTTACCATATTTTAACCTCAAGAGTGAATTTAAAAGGCTTTTTTATTATTACATTTAATTGAAAAAGTTTAGGTATTTTGTATTGGAAGGATTTATCAAAATTTCAAGTCTTCTCACAGACAATATTTATTTTCACACTCCTTATTTTTAAAAAAATACAGTAATTATAACCAGAATCTACTGGGCATGTTTTGTATTTTGAGTGAGTCTTTTCTTTGTGAGGCAAAGTGGACACGGAAGAGTCATGACTGAATAACCCATGCTCATCTGCATTTAGAAAAGCTTAAGAAGCTGAGTAGGAATCTTGAGAGATTTTGAGGAACCCTCAAATGTATGATTGGATATTTTGAGAGTCACGGGTAGATTGGGTTCCTACTGTAAGACTATCCAAGAAACAAGCTCACAAGTCTTATTGAGTAGACTTTCTTGCCGCCCCCCCCCCACATAGAAATGAGCCTGTATCAAATAGTTATCACTAGATAACAAAACACCCCAAAAATCTAGTGGCTGAAGTATTCATTTGTTCACATTTCTGTGGGTCACAGTTTTGGCTGACCTCACCTGGGATCACTCAGGTGGCTACCATCGTCAGGCAATTTGCTTGAGTGGTTTAATGTGGCCTCACTCGCACATCTGGCAGGTGGTGCTAGTTGTCGGCTGGGCCTCTGTCTCCTGCAGACTAACCTGAGATTTTCGTGTGCAGAGGGGTCCCCAAAGCAGCAAGAGAGAAGAGTCAGTGCCAGTGGTGCTTTTTGGAAGCCTCTGCTTGCACCCCTTTCAGCAATGTTCCATTGGCCAAAGCAATTCACAAGGCTAATCCCAGAGTCCACCTGAGGGAGAGAAAGGGGACTCCACAAAAGTCAGATGCTGGCAGGTGTGATTCATTGGGGCCATTTCGGTAACAATCTACTTCAGGGACCAAGAGCAGAGTATAGTGGACTGCTTTGCTTTGTGGAAAGAGCGAAGGGCTTGGTACCACACATCCCGAGGCAAAATCCTGGCTCCACCTAGGTGTGATCTTAGCTAAATGACTTACCTGCTCAGATACTCAGCATCATTGGAAGGAAAATAACAACTTAGGATTGCCTAAGCATGCTTTAATCTGCCCTGCTCAAACCATTTTTTATCTTGATCCTGCCTCTGCCTCAAGATTTCACCTTTTTGCATTCTCTTTCCTTTGCTGCCTTGAAACCCTTCAGGGAAAGAGCCTTCTGATTTAAACAGCGTATTGCCACAAAAGGGAAAAATACATAGAAGTCTGCAAAGGTGAGAAGAGTGGCTCCAGCCCTTTCTTTTCATTCTGCACTGTCCCCCTAAGTGAGGCTCCAGCCCTCACTTCAACGGCAAAACACTGATGACTCTCAGATCTGTACACCAGAACTCCCAAGCTTCAGGCTCCTCCACCCAGTGAGACGTTCGGCTCCACTTAAATGTCTGAGAGCGGAGGTTCTCAATTTTCAGCATTCATCAGAATCACCAAAAGGGCATGTTAAAACCCTGTTTGCTGGACCCCACCTCCCGGTGGATGATCGAATAGATCGAAGATGGGGCCTAAGAATTTGAATCTCTCCTGCGTTCCCAGATGAGATGATGCTGGTCTGAGGACCACACATGGAAACCACTGGCGTATAGGCACTTCAGGCCAACTTGTCCAAAAACCAACCATCCCTTTTCCAAGATACTCTTCTCCCTGAATATCATAGAATGGGAATGGCATGATTCAGTTGACTAAACCAGAAGCCAATCGGAATGAAGAATGCTAAGCAATGAGAGGACAGGATCGAGTTGTTCTGTTGACTCTTCCTTCCTTCTTGTTTTCCCAGATGCTTCAGTCCTCATCAATTTCGTTATCTGTTAAACAGAGCCATGGTGTGATGACAGTGAATGTGTTTTGCCTTAAAATGCTTTTTGTCTCCTCCTCTCCCCTGATTGGATGAGAGGATTCTATCATTGTGTGGTTCACCCGGCCTGCTGTAAGGCTGAGAAAACAAGTTTTCCCACTAGAACCAAAATGCCTCACAACGTCTGCATAATTTGGTACTTGTTGTGGTTGAGTTGTCATGAGATGCCAGTGTCTCACAAGGAAGAGATAGGAGAGCTCTTTCGAGTTTAAAGGTAAAAGCCACACTAGGAACTGATTTCTCTTGTCATTTCTTGTGATGGTGCTTGGTGTTCTACCATATTTCGAGGGTTGTTACAGTGTCGAGAAGGCGCTAAGCCCAGGAAGAATCTTGCTTTCTTGCATAAGGCTGGTTTAGACCTACTTCTATAAAGCTTGGCTGGAGACATCCGTGCCTTAGTGTTCACGATATCTAGCCAGGAGAAATTATATACATCTGCCAGATTTCATGAGCCAGATTGATCAGTAAGTTTCTCTGCTATAGAAAAGTCCCCAGCCACAGGAAAGGAAGCCCTGGGTCTCTCTCAGCTGGGTGATTTTACCAGTTTTCTCCCTCCTTAACTCCTCTCCTTGTTTCAACTCTCTTCCCCTCCAATCTGTCTTCGTCTCTGGCCATCAGAGTGCTCCATCTAAAACCCAAGTCCGAGCCACTTCTTGGCCTTTTGGCTAAGATCAAGTCTGATTACGGAACTCTCCTGCTGTAGCAGGTATAAGACGAACCATTGCCTACAGGAAAACCCAGTCAACAGCTTGTTGCTGTTGTTGATTGGAAGAGAAGTCAGAGCCAGGGTACAACGGTCCATCAAATCCATTCAAAGAATTATGACTTCGATCGTGTAGGCAGTAGGGAGCCGTAGAACAAAGGAATAGCACGCAGGATTTGTTATTTTCATGATATTTTCATTCTGATATTATATGAAAAGTAGACTTGGGGTGGAAAGATGAGACGGCAGAAGACAGGAGTTAAGAAAACAGTTAGGAAGCTCTTTTGATAGTGAACGTAAGAGAGGATGAAAAACTGAGTAGCACTTAATCGCCCAGAAAACTTGCTGTTTCGGTTTGGGTGGTCGTGGTGGTGATGGTAATTAAATGGATGATCCAGGTTAATAATGTTGAAACAATGTAAATCTCAGTTGGTGGGATGGTCGGGATGATGAAGATATAATAGCCTGGATCTTCTCTGCACTCTTGACTGAGATGAGATCATCCAACTGACTATATTAGCATTTCATAAGCTGTTGGGAGAGCTTGGGCCATCAGCTGAGCTGAGCTTCCTAAGTCCCCCAACATCCAGGATTAAATCAACTGCATCGCAGTGATCACCATGGCCTTTGGGCTTGTCACGCTTAACAGCATTTCCTACCTCTGTGTTCTGAGAATTGGATCTTCCCCACGAAGGCAATCATATGCATTTAACACCGGTATGGTAAATTTCTTCCCATTTGGTTTTTGAAATTAAGAGAACTGAGTAAGGCAGCACTTCCAGAATGCATGAGGAAATGTGATAATGCCCGGCCTTGTGGACTCTGGCTCATTTTTCTCCACCCCTGACGCCCCGTGCAAAGTTCTCTCTACTGGATCATGTTATGGGTGAGGTGGTGGGTGTCTAAAACCAGTCCAACTGGGCAGAAGCTCAAGGAAAATGTCCTGGGGGCAATACTATGTTTTCTATCGCTCAAACTCTCAAGACAATTTTGTAATAAAACAAATTAGATTAAACATTGAAATATGTTCCCTATAGCAATTACAGACACAAATAAAACATAAAAGAAAATCTTTCGGCATCACCAACAGAGTTCACAGAGGCCTCACCTACAGCTCATGCCTATTAAATACTAGACTGTCTGAATCAGGGATTGCAAATTTATAAGAAATAATTAGGAATAGAACCTGAATAAATCTCATGGCCCCATGTGGTTCATTCTTTGTACTACGCAAACCATTTTAAATTGTGCCGGGTGTCTCCAAAAACTGTCAAAGATGTGCAATTTAATTAAAGTAAAAAAGTGTTTTAGCGTCTCTCCCTCCAGGACTGCCTCTCTGAGTGTCCTCTACACAGAATACAGCTGGACCTCAAATATTTCTTGACGTCCAACCCTAAAACACACTCATGAATATCATGTGACCAACATCCACGATCCACCTACCTCTCTGTGTCTCTCAAACTATGGTCTCTTTCAGCTCCCTATTGTAACTTCCCACTAGCTTCTCTGGTTTCTTTCATTTCAAAGGATCTTTTGCTTTATTTTTTCCTGAGTTCTATACTACAAAGAAGAATATCCTTTCTCCTCAGAAGCAAAAGGCAGAAGGGGAGATTGCAAGAACTGATACAGTAATCATTTTTGTCCCTATTATACATTAATACTTTTATCCCTGTTATAGAAGAAACAAGAATAAAAAGAAATATATCACTAATTTGACATCAGAATTAGGCAGTGGTTAGAAACATTAGCTCCCAGACCAGAAAAACTTGTGTTCAAATTCTAGTTCTGCCAGTGACACCATTCCTGGGTTGGGGTAACCACATTTGCAAAATGGTGATAGGGTGCAGGAGGATTGAACTGGATAATTTATGTAAAGCATTTAATATAGTTCCTGGCAACTTTTATTATAATTATTCATTCTTATCTTGGGGGAAAATAGTCCACGGGGAACAGGAATTCAGCCCAGAACACTCCTTCTTATTGGCACAAGACATTTAACTATCCAGAGAACAAGTCATTTCTCCATCCTCTCCCCTGGAGGAGTAAATGCCATTTTCTCCCGAAGTCATAAAGTAACCCTGCCTTCTCTTGTGGTTACCTGCTCAGCACACTTTCTGGCAACTCAGCACACATCAGTGAATGGATTGATGAACTGGTGAAGCAATGAATATCTCAGGGACACCAGGTGCGAACAAAGTGGCAAAAAGCTTATGAGTATTCCTGGAGACAAGAGAGTGTATGCTTCTCTTCAACTGCTCTTGGACCAACCACACCACGGTTTCTGAATGTCTTTCCCTGCGAGTTGTCCTTTCCATCAGTTGGCAAAGTAGATGGTTCATTTGTTCAATCGTTCGTTGAACATGTTTTGAGCTCCCATCGTATGCCTAGCATTGTGCTGGGTGCAGGACACAGAGGAAAGCAAAGGGTCCTACCATTTGGGATGGTTTCTTCAACAGGGCAGAGACGATCATAGACCAGTGCTTTTTGAGTCGGCATCTCATTCTATCACCCATTCTGTCACGAGTGCAGTGGCACACTTGTGGCCACCACCGCCTCGACCTGCTGGGCTCAGGCGATCCTTCTGCCTCAGCCTTCCAAGTAGCTGGAATCACAGGCACGTGCCACCGCACCCGGCTAATTTTTTATTTATTTTAGAGACGGGGGTCTCACCATGTCGCTCAGGCTCGTCTCGAACCCCCGGGCTCAGGCAATCCTCTCACCTCTACCTCCCAAAGTGCTGGGATTACAGGTGTGAGCCACCACACCCAGCCCCATGCAGATTTTCTAGAGTTTTAACAAGCTTCCAGGTGACATCTACGTTGTTCTAATTGTGTCTAACTTAGCTGCTCAAAATTTAAGCCTCAGACTCAGAGTGCGTGTAAATTGTCAGTTTAAGGATTCTGGTGCTTGTTGATACAAGTGGATTCGCTCATCCTGTTATTTTGTAAACATTCTGAGGCATATATTGCTGTGTCCATCTGGTGATGTGGCTGGATCTCTCAAAGGCAGGAATGAGAGACGCCTATATAAGAATGGCCTTCACTGTCAGACAGGAGGAACCCAAAGTGTCAAGTTTGTCTGGCTTTCTGAACCCCTTTCTGAAAGCTCAGAAACAGTACATTTCGTTTTAAATGCTTCCCTGTCACTTTTGAGGCTGCCCTGCCGAGGAAGGCTGGAGGCAGCGAAGGAGCCTGGCTACCAGACCATACTCAACAGGTCTGCATGCAGAACCAGCCTCCACTTCTTCCCACCTATGTGACTAGGCACAAATGAGAAACCTCACGTCTAAGCCTCTAAATCTCTGAAATGGGAAAGCTGATCATTCCTAGCTTAGAGGCGTGTTGTATGACATAAGATGATTTGCAGAAAGCACCTAGCACACTGCCCGCAGTGACCATTAAATGGTGTGTGTCATTATTATTGTTATGAATAAAACTGAGAGCCATGATAGATATTCTTTATCAGTGCTTTGTCAAGGCATGCTGGAGAAAGATAAATCTAAATTAGAGCCCATTCTCTGACTCATGTGGTTTTAAATCAGACCCGGAATGCTGTGTGAGCACAGGTGTTTTGTAGTTTGGTCTCTCTGTTAACATGAGAAAAAAAAAAGACGATCAAAAAAGGAGAGAGAGAAAAACAATCGCTATTTGAAAGTGAATGAAGGGCGCCCCCCACCTTCCCAGCCCTTTTTTTCCCTTCCTTTGACATCTCAGTGTGTTTTTTTTCTCTTTCAGCTGTGAGTTCTGGGATAGGTGATAACTGCCAGTAATAGGATTAGCATTGATTTCTTTAGCAAGAACAGAGATGTGGCAGTTCCAGCCATTTCCTGAACTGCCAGCTTTGAAATATCAAAAAAATGGAGAGAAGAAGAAAAAAGAAAGGAAATAAATAGAAAGAAAGAAATGTGCAGGTGGGGAAATACAGCTTTTAGAGAAAAGGTAGTGTGTGAGTCCGATCCTGCGTGTCTGTGCGTGGGCACGTGGACACACGTGGACACACAGAGGAACATAGAAACTCTCGGAATATGTATGGATCATGAGAAGATTTTTGTTGTTCCGTGATAAAGGATCAAAAGCTTTGTTTCCGTTCTGCTTCAAAAAAAAGGTTTTAACATTCATTTGGCTTTCTTTTTCTTTCACTGTGGAAACATTTACCAGTTGATCTTTCATAGTTATCCTTGAATCCTGACTTTTTTAACCTTGAAATTCAAACAAAGAAAACAAGTGCCTCAGAGAAAGGCCACAGTGGGCCCTGCTGGACTCACATCCACAATTCCATTTCCCTGAGACTGCAGGAGACCAGAATGCAGGGTTAAGATCTTATTTTATCCAAGTGTCCACTTACAAACAGCTGGTGGGCCTCCTGCAGACAAGGACACAGTTTTTATCTTACCAGCCAGGTGCTTGGGGTCTGTCCTCTTTCCCAAATGTACCAACCAAAAGGCCAAGCAAGGGATTCGGTGCTGTCTGCCAGTTTCCGGGGCTAGAATGAAATAAGAAAAAACATGGGGCAAAGGGTAAGCTGCATCCACATGCTTGGAGCTACTTTGAATGCAAAACCAGCGTAAAGCAGGATGTGAGGTCAAGATCGGAGGTGAATCACTTAAGTCAGATCTTGAGCCTCTAAGTTTTAGAACCGGGGGATTTGTTGGAGGAAAGAAGCAGAGCGAAGGGTGGTGAGAGATGGTTCTCTTGTCTTTGACGTCTTTTGGCGGCTGAATGCATAGCCAAATCATGGCAGTGTGTTCAAAAAGCAAAGAAGGACACCCATTAAACCAACTGAATTAGGATTTTACACAACATTTTATCCATGATGATGTCACTTAGGATGATTATCATTATTAGTTACTATTAATTGAGTAGAAATTATGCGCCCGGAACTGTAAGAATTCCTTTCTGTTCATTCATTAGCGCTTTTAATCCTTACAGGATAGATAATATCAGCCTCATCTTACAGATCAGGAAACGTAAACTTAGATAAGGTAAGTGACTTGTCCAGCATTTAAGCAACAAAACCCGGATTTAACCCCAGGGTGATGTCAATGGCTAGTGTCTCTCTAATTGCACTCAGTCTGTAGTTAAAACTCTCACATGACCGCCATTCCTGTAAGGGCACTCCATTTCATTTGTTGAGACCCTATCCAGTGAGAGCCATTTTCCTATCTTCATTTATTCATTCGCTCACCATCCAATCAACATTCTCTGGGCACCTGCTATATGTCAGCCACAGACCTAGGCTACCGAATTCAAGAAGAACTAGTCAAGGTCCCCAACACAAAGTGCTCAAAGCTGCATGGAGCAGACTGACCCAAGAACAGAGCAGAGAAGCAAAGGCATTCTACCTAGCTTGAAGAGTGAAAAGGAATTTATAGAACATACATGTCATCATAAGCAACTTTAGCTGGCTTTAGTCAGCAGCTATGCGTGTACAATGCCTTAGCAACCAGTTGAAAACTTAAATATTAACTTAAGCAGGTACTGTATCAACACAAGTTGTTGAATAATTATTTTACTTTTTTCTGTTTCTTGCTGAAATTTGATATAGGTATGTATGCATATATTTTAATAGTGTTTATTTATTTCTTGTGACCGTAAAGGCAACGTTTGTTCTTTGAAAAAAAAAGAGAGAAATTAATATAGGTTAATATATATGAAAATTTAAATCACTCATAATCCTACTACCCAAAGTTATCTATGGCTTACATCTTAGAGCAGGGGTCCCCAGCCCCTGAGCCGTGGACAGGTACCTGTCAGTGGCCTATTAGGAGCCAGGCCACACAGCAGGAGGTAAGCAGAGAGGGACTGGAGCTCCGTCTTCTGTCAGATCAGTAGGGACATTAGATTCTCATAGGAGCACAAACCCTTTTCATGAACTGCATATGTGAGGAATCTAAGTTGCTTGTTCCTAATGCCTAATGAACTCCCGCCCCCATGTCCCCTCACCCTCAGCCGTAGAAGAATTGTCTTCCACAAAACCCGGTCCCTGGTGCCAAAAAGGTTGGGAACTGCTGCCGTCTTAGCAGACAGTTCCTTTGAGGATATTTCTATACAGTGATCTTTTTTCCACAATATTAGATGTATAATATAAATACTACTTTTTGATGTATCCACGTTTCTAACTTCACAATGACTCTTTAGCATTTTCCTGTGTGATTGAACATTCTCTGGCAGCACAATTTCTAATGGCCCCTAGCATTCCACCCACTGTATGACCGTTCCATTTCTGCTCTGTAGAACATGTAGGTAATTTCCTTGTTGTTGTTGTTGTTTTGTTGTAAATGACACTGCAGAGAATATCCTTGTATAGAGTTCTTTTTGTACATCTGCAATTATTTCCTAAAGATACATTCCCAGATGTGTTATTACCTCATCAAAAGTTTAAATCCTCTTTAAAGTTTGTGGCATATGTTTATTTCTAGATGTATCTTCAGAAATATAGAAGCAGTGTGACCTCCCAAAAGCAGTATGCAAGGGTGCCCATCTTCTCACCAATACTGGATATTTCCACTTACACCACTTTAAAATTATTTCCCAATTGAGTAGGCAGAAAATGGTATCTTGTTTTTATTTGCTTATCATCGAATACTGATGAGGTTAGACGTTTTTAATACATTTATTACCCACTTGTATTTTTCTTTTGTCATTTATTCATGTCTTTTACCTATTTTTCAATTGCTGGGCTTATCTTCTTCCTATTGATTGGTAGGCATTCCTTACAGATTAAGGCTGTTAACCCTTTGTCTGTCAGTGGTGCAGACAAAGCCTTAAACACTAGCTCATACATATAATATAATATTTTGGATTTTTTTTTTTTAGTTGGAATCTCACTCCATTGCCCAGACTGGAGTGCAGTGGCCGCTCCCGGCCACCGCAGCCTCGACCTGCTGGGCTCCGGCGATCCTTCCGCCTCAGCCTTCCAAGGAGCTGGAACTATAGGCGCGCGCTACCACGCCCGGCTAATTTTTGATTTATTGTAGAGATGAGGTCTCACCTGCCCAGGCGGGTCTCGAACCCGCGGGCTCAGGCAATTCACTCACCTCAGCCTCCCAAGGTGCGGGATTACAGGCTGAACCACCGAGCCCGGCATATTTTGGATTCTTTAAAGCTCAACATAGATTTGTCCAAACCTAAGTCAGTCAGTTACACTCAATGCCCTGGCTATCAGGCATACACAGCCTTTTCTTCCTGTAGCTCACCACACCTGCACATACAGCTCTGGGGCATGTAATTATTTGCATCTTAGTGAGCTAGTTATTTCATTTCTTCCAAGCTTGTTCCCATCCTACCAAAATTGCCCCAGTTGGAGAGTTCACTGAAGATAATATGCTGTCTAAATCTTCTCTATCTCCTCGCTATCTCTATTATTTACCAAACAGTCTTTTTTTTTAAGGGGGGCGTTCACACTGTTTTTCCTCTTGAGTCTGCATATCAGAGACCATGATTTCCAAACGCTCCTCTGGGAGATTGGCTCTGGTTTTTGCTTAATCCACCATTTTAAAACAAGGTCTTCTAAAAATGGTATGAGGACCTTAACAAATGTAAGAGTCATCAATGTGAATGAAGCCTCACACTCATGTCTTTCTTAGCCTAAATTTAACCACCTGTGACTGCTCAGAAAAATGTCTCAAATATTTTTCTCTCGTATAGAGAAAAAGGAGACGGGAAGAAATGAGTGGCAATGCCATTTGGCGATCATGATATTTTGTGAACTTTCTCTGATCCCCTCGTTAAGGAGGTAATTAGAAGGAATGGAAGATGGTCCTACTTAATTATAGCCAAAATCATTCTGTATGATAGCTGCCAAACAAAATGTAAGTCATTCGGTTAAATTTGATTTCAGAAAAAGAACAAGAAAAAAAAAGAACAAGTAATTTTTAATAGATATATATCCAATACTTCTAAAATTCAGATTTAACTGGGTGCTCTGTATTTTTATTTGTTAAATCTGTTGATCTTACCTTGAAGAAAAGCCCACTGGGCACTGGAAATTTGTCCAGGAGGTTCATACATCAACTTGACCTCTGAGACAGACATAAGAAGGATATTTGACTGAAGAGTGAGTGAAAAATAGAGGCCATTGGAACTTATGTATTGAAGCTAGCAGACACTAGATTTAAAACAACCTCCCTTCTTAAAGGGAGAAACTTAAAAAAGAAAAGAAAGAACAAAAAAGCCAAAAGCAGCATTCTGAAGTTCCAAAACAAGAGAAAACTATGAAAACGACTTCTTGTAGGCCCTAGAATATATTTCTAGAAAACTTTTCAACATTCTTAATTGGATATAAAAATATTGGACCACTGTGGAAGAGGAACAGGAACTCATGATATACAAATTAATCAAGAAGAGATAAAAAAATGGAGATAGGTGAGGTGAGGTGAGGAATTATTGAAAAGAAATTAATGAAAATTATTGTTAAAGATTAATTAATAGCATTAACATCTCCTTGTACACAGTAAAAAGTAGAACTACTTCCTTAAAAATATTCAATTATTTATGCTGAAGAAAAACTTGAGAAGCTTTTTTAGAATATGGAGAAAACAGAAGAAAAGAAAGAAAATAGAAAATGACTATTGCTTTGAATCCAGAGATGGAATAAACAACATTAGAATGGTAGATGTTTCAGGAATTACACGAACAACTTGTATAAAACTAGAGCTGAAGTTTCAGGTTTGGGGTAAGTTCTGAAGAAGGCTTACTCTACCTTGGCGTCCCACTGAGTGTAGCTTTAAAAAGCTGGATTTTTTTAAAACTCTGAAAATTAAATATCAAGAATACCAGAATTCGAAATATCACTGAAGAAGCAGTGAGGCTACCTTTTTTTTTTCCTGCCAATATCCCCTGATGGGATCTCAGTATAGTTCAAAATTTAGACGTGGGCACCCAGGTACAGAGAAGGCTCCATGAGTGTCTCTCTAGTTCTGCCTCCAGAAGTAGGAAAGGGAACTCTCAGTGCTCAGAAAGAGTCATGTATCTTTCTCAGAAAGAGTAAAGTATGGGGAAACCCCCACCTTTTTTTTCTTTCTTTTTTTTTTCCTCTCGGACATCTTTGTCTCCAAGCAAGTCCGTGTTGTCAGAAGCAAATGCAGAAACAGAAGTCCTTAGAAACCAAAACTGAGAGAAGGGTAGTCTTCTCATACAAATAATGCTATGCTCCCAATATGATAGGGCAAATAGACTCTCTTTCTCTCTCTCTCTCTCTCTCATCTCTCATCTCTTTCTGTCTCTCTATATCTATCTCTCTCTCTATCACTATCTCTTCCCCCCCAATCCCTATCACTTTGTCTTTAACATAGGAACAGTAGAAGAAGCAGGTAGCCTCAGCTTTCTGTTGGGGGAACACAGGATGGATAAATAAATAAGATAAAGAACAAAAAAACACCAGAAAGACAGCAAAGAGGGAGGATCATGGGAAAACAAGCTCATACAGTTGTTTATGAACTCCTGGACTCACCCCTAAGCATGTTTGGATCTAATCCTAAGCACACCAAAGAATTTGAGAACTGGTCAAGCAGACCACCATCCAGACTTCAGATTATTAACCACTGCGTGGCACACACATAGGCCAGATCCAAACAGTGTTGCTAAAAACTTTGAAAACTTAACAGATGTTGGAACTGCAGCCCATACACAGAAGGCAAACTAACAGCTTGAATGTATCCAGGTTGATTGCTTGCTAAAACAAAAATGTCATCATTCTCCATAGGATTTAACATGCAATGCCAAATTACTCAACATATGATAAACTAGGAAAATCTCAGCTGATGTAGGGGAAAGAGAATCAAAGACACCATTATCAAGATGACACAGATACTGAAATTATCTGACAAAGCCTTTAGAGCAGCTATTGTATATATATTTTTTAATTCTCTAGAAAACACTCATGGACACTCTTGAAACAAATGGAAAACTATAAAGTCTCAGCAAAGAAATATAAGATATAAAGAAAAACAAATGAAAATGTTAGAATTGAAAAATAATATAACTAAAATTAAAAATCCACTGGATAGGGTTGGGTGTATTAGCTCATGCCTGTAACCCCATCATTCTGGGAGGCTGAGTTGGGAGGATTTCTTGGGTTCAGCAGTCCAAGACCAGACTGGACAACATAGCATGATCTTGTCTCTACAAAAGATAATTTTTTTAAAAAAATAGCCAGGCATGGTGGTGCACGCCTGTAGTGCCAGGAGACTGAAGCAAAAAGATTGCTTGTGCCCAGGAGATGGAGGCTATGGTTAGCCATGTTTCCACTGCACTGCAGCCTGGGCAGAGCAAGACCTCAGCTAAAAAAGAAAACCAACAAACAAAAACCTCACTGGATCACTGAATGGGCACAACAACACAGTGGAGACAGCATAGAAAATGTCATTAATCCTGAAATCAATTCAGCAGAAATTATTCAATCAGAGCAACAAAGAGAAAAAAAAATTTTTTTTTTAATCAGGACTTTTGGGACAATAACAAAAGGTCTAATATTCCTATCATCTGAATCCCAGAAAAGAGGAGAAAGAGTACAAGGTTAGTGAAGGGATCGAAGAAAACCAAAACCAAGGGAGAGACATACCATGTTAATGGATGGGAAGAGTCAAGTAACAAAGATGTTAATCCTTCCTCCAAGATGATCATAGACACAATTATGATGAAAATCCCAGTAATCATCTTTGTATATATAGACAGTCTGACTCTAAAATGCCTATAAAAAGGCAAAGGGTCAGAATAAATGCTAACAATTAAAAAAGTAAATTTGGAGGAGCCATACTAGCCAATTTAAGACTTGATACAAAGGTACAGAAGTCAAGACAGTGCAGCAAAGGGATAAACATACAGATCAATAGAAAAGATTAAAAAGTCCAGAAACACACCAAAACAAATATGGTAGATTGCTATGATCCCACATTAAAAAAAAAAAATCTTAAAAATAAAACCCCGCCGGGCTCGGTGGCTCAGCCTGTAATCCCGCGCCTTTGGGAGGCTGAGGTGAGTGGATTGCCTGAGCCCGCGGGTTCGAGACCCGCCTGGGCAAGCGAGACCTCATCTCTACAATAAATCAAAAAATCAGCTGGGCGT
>CAUYQG010287821.1:0-16745 GCA_963574415.1 Tarsius wallacei | reverse complement strand
TGGCTCAGCCTGTAATCCCGCGCCTTTGGGAGGCTGAGGTGAGTGGATTGCCTGAGCCCGCGGGTTCAAGACCCGCCTGGGCAACTTGGCGAGACCTCATCTCTACAATAAATCAAAAAAAATCAGCCGGGCGTGGTAGCGCATGCCTGTAATTCCGGCTACTCGGAAGGGTGAGGCAGAAGGATCGCCGGAGCCCAGCAGGTCGAGGCTGCGGTGGCCGGGAGCAGCCACTGCACTCCAGTCTGGGCGAAAGAGTGAGACTCCAACTCAAAAAAAAAAAAAAAAAAAAAGTTATTGTAAACTACGGTCCATTTGTTATTGAAGAAATAAATATTATTTTTAGAAACAGGTTGCCCAGACTGTTCTCAAGCTCCTAGACTCAGGCAATTCTCCCATCTTGGCCTCCCAAAGTTCTGGGATTACAGGCTTGAGCCACCACTTCCGGCTGAAATGTAGCATTTAAAAAATCTTTGCTGGGCGTGGTGGCTCATGCCTATAATCCCAGTATTTTGGGAGGCCAAGGCGAGAGGATTGCCTGAGCTCAGGGGTTCGAGACCAGCCTGGGCAACTTGGCAAGACCTCATCTCTACAATAAATCAAAAAAGTAGTTGGGTGTAGTGGAACGTGCCTGTAGTTCCAGCTACCTGGGAGGCTGCGGCGGAAGGATCGCCTGAGCCCAGCAGGTCGAGGCTGTGGTGGTTGTGAGCATGCCATTGCACTCCAGCCTGGGCGACGGAGTGAGACTCCGACTCAAAAATAAAATAAAATTAAAGAAAATAAAAAATCTTTTATACCACACCGTTTCTATGTTTAGATGCACAAATGCCTCCCCTTGTGTTACAGTTGCCTGCAGTGTTCAGTACAATAGCGCACTGTGCAGGTGGGTAGCCTGGGAGCCACAGTCTGTTCCACCTAGCTGAGATGTGCAGCCACAGGCTAGACCACCTGGGACTGTGTGCACGCATGCTACGGTGTTTGCACAGTTCTGAAATCACATAACGATGCATTTCTCAGGATGCATTCCCATGTTAAGTGGTGCCTGGCTGTGGTTACTTTTGTCCTCCATTTTGTCTGGCTTCCAACGCGTTTGTCCTGATTAAAGGGTTCGCCAGGAAATGACTGGGCCGTGCCAGAACCAAGCAGAACAGTGGAAAGAATTGGTAGGAGCGACAGAACACAGCGGAGATGTGTGGGCCGAGGACAGGAAAGGAAACCTGTGGAACTCGATGATGTGTTTCTGGGGAGCAGGTTTTCTTTTGCATACCCCCTCCCGTCAAGGCAACCAGCACAAGACTCAGCACACAGGAACGTTTTGTATCCATTTTATGCACAATTTCTAGGGCTTGAAATACTTCCAAGGGTCTGTGAAAAGTTAGACTCCCAGCTACTTGGGAGGCTGAGGCGGGAGGATCGCCTGAGCCCAGGAGGTCGAGACAGCGCTGAGCTGTAATGGTGTCACTGCACTCCAGCCTGGGCGACAGTGAGAGAGACCCCAACTCGGAAGGAAAGAAGGAAGAAAGAAAAGAAAGAAAGAAAGGGGAAAAGAGAGAAAGAGAGAGAGAAAGAAACAGAAAGGCACATTAGATTTAGTGTGAAAATCTATCATTCTGGAGTTGCAAATCAGTTGACTAATATGAATACAACCCAGCCATATTACATTAGTACACAGGCAGAAAAGAAAAGGAAAAGAAAAAAAAAAAAACCTAAGCACAGTTCTGCTCTTTCAGTTTCATGACCATCCCACCTGTCCTTAGGTATCCAACTTTAAAGCCTTTCTTCATTCATTTCCAGAGGGCAGTTCTTTTCCCTATATAGATGACAATCGGCCACTTCTCAATACTTTCCTCTGTTTCTGGCATCTGCTGGCAATGCGCTGTCCACTTCAGTCAGATACACAGAAAGTCAGAGAGAGCCATGTGGGCCTCCTCCCCTCATCATGCAGAAGGAGTCTGAGTTTTGTGAGTAGGGTGTGAGCTCTTTGGAACAAGTGCTTGGGCTGATGGACGGGAAAAATGCAAAGGGTGCTCATTCACATCACAAAAATAGCTCTGCCTGGGTTTTGGCCATGGTCCATTCTTCCATGTACCATTCTATCCTCAGGCATTTCTTAGGAAAGTCATTTAAGTTACAAAGGAACAAAAATAAAGTTGAGCTTATTTTCCAAAGCAATAGCTATGTTTCCAGAATCCAAAGCTAGAGCAAAAAGACAAGGGCGGAGGACCCGGGGCTGATCTAGCTGTCAGGAGGGCCCGGCGGAGTGGGGGGATTCTATAAACCAGAAGGCACAGCAGACCGAGCTCCAGGGGCCTGGAGAGGCGAGGTCAGCAAACCTGCAAAGCATGGACCCTCAAGCCAGCTGCACACTCTCCAGACAGAAGTGCTCATCATGGACACGGTTGGATGATGGGGTGGTTTTATGAAACTAAAAACAGAAGACGGTGTTTATTTCCTTCCTTAGTCTCTTACTCATTCACGCAACAACAGTTATTGATGCCTTAATAAGAGCTGGGGATCACCTGATGTGCTGGAAACACAGAGTCAGGCCTCATCTAGCAAGGAAGAAGATTCCACAACAGGCAAGCACACGTGGAATATGAACAGAGTGCCCGGGAGCCTAGAGGTGTTCACAGAGCCCGGGAGCCTAGAGGAATCCAGAGAGGCCACAAGAGGAATATGTCAGGAAAGCTCCAATTTTAGGAACGAGATGGATTTTGCTAGAAGTCTAGGGAGTAGACATTCCAGGCAGAGGACACATCACATAGGGACGTGAGTCTGGAAAGAGCCAGTACAGTTGTCGAATGACAGCAAGTTCAAAGGTGTCAGGAGTTCAGAATCGTGAGGAGGTATGGTGGGGATGTTCACGGTAGATTGTGGAGTGTGTCCCTTTCAGACCGAAGTGGGGGCCTGGCCTCTCAGTGGGCTGTGGGGGGTAAGAGATGCAGCAGCAGAGGGAGACAGGTCTTTGGGAAGATGAGATGACAGAGGCAGGCTGGAGGAGGGGGCTGGAGGCCAGAGACAGCTGAGGGGCTGCCTAGGCAGCAATGAGGAGAGAAGCTGGGAGAGAAGGGGAAAGAACAGCAGATGCAGATGAGCAGAAAGGCCTGTCACCAGCAATAAGGAACAGCCTGTGGCAGGCAAGGTCTCCCGACACCCCGATCCTGGGTGGGGGGGGGCGGGGCTGGGACTAGCAATAGGCATAGGGCCCTGCCCTCCCTCCCTGCTTTCCCTGAGAGCTTCTGAGGGGCCTGGCCCTGTGCTAGGCTGAAAGGAGACTAGCACACACTCCTGTCTTTTACCTGGTCGGCTCCCACACCCCAGATTCTCCATGAGGCCTTGCCTGGCTGCCCTGGTCCACAACATTCACGTTCAGCACTCTGGGATAGCAGGCTCTGCGTCCTTCCTGGCGTGGTGAGCAATCCAGATGCTCTTGGGGCTCTGTGAGTGTCCATGTGCTCCCTTGGGAGTGACTCAAAACACGCCTCCTACTCTCTCTCTACTTTCCCCACGTGCAATACTTGCTAACCAGAGAGCATAAACAGAAGGCTCGGTCTTTATCTCTCTCTGGAAGCGCTTCTGGTCTGGCAGTGAACAAAGGTTGCAGTGGCTGGTCGGCAAAGGCAAGGCTGCTTGAATCCACTGCTACCCTGCAGTCCTGTCCGAGGACAGGCAAGGCTGGGGGCTATGGGAGCCTGAGTCCTAAGCTCAACCAGACCTCTTGTCGCCCACGTGGCCTTACTCAAGCCACATCCGAGTCTCAGTTTCTTCTATCGCAACCTTGTAGGGCTGTGGTGAAGGGTTGGAAACATGGACAATGGCGGAGGCCAGCTGTAAGAGGCACTCAGTAGATGTGGTAATACACGCTGCACCCACCACATGGGGCAGATGTCTATTTTGGGGAACGCACCCATTTGAAAAATAGTCTTGTAAATCTGTTCTCCGAGTTGCCAACTCTTTGTCTAAAGTCATAAGCTGTTTAGAGGTATCGAGGCAGACCTGACTCCCAGACATTAATTGTCAAACCAGAAGAACCTGTCTCCTCTCCACCACAATGGCCTCCCCTCCTCCTCCCAAAGAAGAATGAACAACTTAATCTTAGGGCTCTGGTGGAGAAAAAGCCACAAGTGGTGCTGAGGGCTGGTGGGCGTGGGAGCTCTAGGAACTTGCCCTTATCTGGACTGAGATAAGGGAGGTGGAGGGAGATGGCTCGGCAGGGGAAGATAAGGGCGGCTTGGACATGCACCCCAGCTGCCCGTACCAGGCTCAGACCTGCCTCCTAGGATCCAAGCAGTTCAGGCTCAACCTTTAAACGTGGCTTTCCAGTTTAAGTCCAAGACTTTATTTTATTTATTTATTTATTTACTTACTTATTTATTTATTTTGAGTTGGAGTCTCAATGTCACCCAGACTGGAGTGCAGTGGCCGCTCCCGGCCACCGCAGCCTCCACCTGCTGGGCTCCGGCGATCCTTCCGCCTCAGCCTTCCAAGTAGCTGGAACTACAGGTGCGTGCTACCACACCCGGCTAATTTTTTGAATTATTGTAGAGATGAGGTCTCGCCAAGTTGCCCAGGCGGGTCCCGAACCCGTAGGCTCAGGCAATCCACTCACCTCAGCCTCCCAAAGCATGAGATTACAGACTGAGTCACTGAGCCCGGCTAAGTCCAAGACTTTAGAAATGACTCTAACCCCCATGTCAGCTTTCCTTATGGGAAAACATCAGAAAATGTAGTCAGGCAAACCTAGGTGTGAATCTGGTCTCAACCCCTTGCTAAGCTGTGTTACCCTGGGCAAGTTGTCTCACCTATCTCAGCCTCAGTTTTCTCATGTGTAAACTGGGAATAATACAGTCTTCCCTTGGTATCTGTGGGAGATTGGGTCTAGGATGCCCCCCCTTCCAGATATGCTCAAGTCCCTTCTATAAAATGATGTGGTATTTGCATATAACCTACCCATATCTTCCCATATACTTTAACTCATCTGTAGATCACTTATAATACCTAATGCAATGTAATTGCTATGTAAATAGTTGTTCTACTGTATTATTTAGGGAATAATAACAAAAAAAATCTGCACATTTTCAGCAGAGACACAATCATCCATTTTTTGTTCTGAATATTTTCAATTCATAGTTGGTTAGATCCATAGATGCAGAACCCATGGATACAAAGGGCCAGCTGTATCTGAATTCACTTCATAGGGATGGAAGGATTGAATGAGATCAGGTATGCGATATGTTTATCACCTGGTGGCTAAATGATAACCATCACTCATCACCATTCTTCAACTATCCCAAATGTCATCAAACCAAAGGGACAGGAAAAGGGAACATAAATCATGACTACTGAGACTAGGTTTCCAGGTCAAGAAATTGAATACAGGTTAAGTATCCCTTGTCCAATATACTTGGAACCAGAAGTGTTTGAGATTTCAAGTTTTTTGGGAGTTTGGGATATTTGAATCAGACTTACCAGTTACATCCCAAATCCAAAAATCCAAAACTCTCCAGTGAGCATTTGCTTTAAGCATCATGTCAGCACTCAAAAAATTTTGGATTTTGGAGCATTTTGGATTTCAGTTTAGGAATATCCAACCTGAGTATCCTGGATTACGGGGCTTCCATTTAGAAGGTCCGAGTTCAAACTCACTTCCTAGTGTGTAGCCTTGGACAAATCACTTAACTTCTGAGTTTTTGCTCCCCCAGATGTTAACGGAGAGCCTCGTACAGAGTGATTTTGGTCATGAACTGAAATACATGGGACACAAAGCAGAGTTGGTAATGAAAGAACTGACCTAGCACTTAGGACTCAGTGAGTCTGAGCTTCAAGCCTTTCCTTCCAGAGACCTGGGGTGAAATACCTTTGGTGACTATCCTTGCCCTCCCCAAAGAAGGTGGTTAAGGGTTTGTTTTTTTTTTTTTAAACAGAAGCTCCTAAGTCACTAGCTCTTGTTAAAGTCTCCCATGTTAACCACCACCCAGCTGTTGCATTTTTGGAGTTTGATATGAAATAGAAAAACAACTAGCCAGAAATATGAAAGATTTCTGAGTCCTCTGGGAAGAAACAAGATGTGATGCTTTAGTTTCTAAGAATAGCCTTGAAGCAACTTGGTTTTTGCCAACTGGAGTCCCTTATATGTGGTTCTTCTGCTCCCCTGCCTATGTGACTTCATGAGTCACAAAGCAATTCCCTTTCCCTGCCTCTGGCAACTACAAATGAAAACTCACAGCTTCAGATTGCAGGCAACAGAATTAGTAATGGTCTCAGCCCACAAAACTGGAGAGACAAGCTCAAGGTTTGCACAGAGGCCTTGAGCACCTGCCTGAATGAGGACTCCCATGCCTTCCACCTTCCCTGAGGCTCATCACACAAATGGTGTATCAAGTCATATGACCAGTCCACCGATAGATGATGGGGCTCTATTAAAAACTTAAGGAGGAATGGGGAAGGACACCAAGTAGAAACTTCCCCCAAAGTAGCAGTTTGGTCCAGAAGAAAAGTTCATCTCTCAACTCCACCTGAGGTTCACAACTCCACCTGAGGTTTAGATCTGCATCAAGGTCAATGCAATCTAAAACAAAACACCTTGCCATTTATACTGCCAAGCCGCCCCATTCAAACCTGCCATCTCCCAGAGTTATCTCCCCAAGAAGACCTGAGACAGGGCCCAGTTGGCAATGAAATGGGATGCTCATCTTACACTCGCAGGGTGGTCAGAGAACTAAAATCTCTAGTTCTGAACCTCGCACTCGGAAGACAGTCACGGCGACCTGAATCCAACACCAAAGATATGGCAGAAGCCAGTCAGGGACTAGACAGTGGGAAGCGCCTCCCACACACTGCACCTCTGAAGAGCCCACCGTGGACAGGACCACCTGGTTCCTAGGTGGGGCCTGCAGAGAATCAGTTTCCCACCTGGCCCAGGAAGGCCTGGCTTTCCATGTAGCAGGGCACTAGGCAGCCAACTTGAATCAAAAGGAGCAACTCAGGGTTGAGAAGGGGCAGAGAGGACCACCTTGTCCTCCTGGCAATTTTCCAGCCAGGTCTCCAGCTTTCCCTTGGTCACGTCCACAAACAGAGAGTACACTGCCTTTGGGGGCTGCCTGTTCGACTCTTGCCTGCTCCGCCTGGAAGAGAACCTCCGTGAGATAAATTCTTCTTAGTCAGTCCCCAGAGAGAGAAATCCTGTCCCTCCAAAGATTTCTCTCTTGTTCCTGGTTTTAGACTTGAGATTACTCACAGGAAGTCAAAGCCCCTTTCCGTGCCAGCTGAACCCGCACAGGCAGAGCCCCCTTCCACATGCCATCTGCAACCCTACTAGAAAAGACAATGAGAAAGCAGCTAAGAGACTCACTGCGAAAGCCACCCAAGGTCCCAGGTATAGACAGGGCCTAGACCATCCTCTGCCATCACAATGCCCCAAGGCAGGAATGCTGGGAAGAGCTCCCAGGACCCTGGTCGCCATGGCTGCTCCTCCACTGAGAGCTCAAGTTCCTTTGGTTCTTGCCCTTCCAGCCTCAGTTCTCTTTCCCACTGTCTTTCCATGGTGAGTGGGCTCCACTGGTGGAGCTTGAAGTGGTCACACACATTCTCATTTCTTCACTTCCATCTGTTACCTCTTGCAGCCACTCCCAGGGCCAGGCCCCAGGATGACCTGGCGAGGCAGGCCCCACCTTCCAGGGTCTCACTGCCTGGTGTCAAGAGACACCTGTATGCTGGCCAGTCACAATGCTAGGAAGGGCGGGAGGAAGCCAATGTCACCAGGGCCCTAAGCCTGGCCAGGTCTTTCACCAGCATTAGCAAAACAAGTCTGTATGGGCAGGGGGAGGGGTATGGCTTTTTTTCCTCTCGTTTTGTTCCCGTTCTATAAGCAGCAAGGGAATTACCAAAAAAATAAAAATAATTCCAGAACTTGCCTATCACTCTTTTCTATAATGCAACTATAAGATTGCCATATGTGGACACTATTTTACATGTGTATATATGTTCATGTAGATGTGTATGTGTGTCTACATATATGTATACATGTGTGATGCATGTGTATATGTATATGTATAATATATATCACACACATATAAACCTTTAAAAATTTTTCTGTAAGGATTTCTAGACAGTGCCCCGCATCTTCACCTGTATCACCACTAAGCTTCTCTTCAAGGACCTTCTAGGAGAAGCAAAGCCTTTGAGGTGGGTAAAGGTCTGACCTAGGCATGAGGAGACCTGGGTCCGAGCCCTAAGCCACCCCTCCCACAGCCTGCGTGAGGACACTGAGAGCTGACACTCACAGTGTGCTAGACCCTGTGCCAGCCCTTTATCCCATTCAAACATTAACCCATTCAACCATCGTTGTTTGATAGGAGAGAAGACAGCTTTACGGGGTAACTTCCTCAGTGTTATCAGGTAGCTAGTGGAGATGTTGTGCAACGAACCCAGTTCAGTTCCGCTCGCAGGCACCCATCGATAAGAGCCAAGTACACAGAAATAATCCAGCCTTCCCTTCCTGAAGCTGTTCTGTAAATTAAGTCAGTTAAGTTTCAGAGCCTTCCAAGGTCTTCTGGGCTTGGAGAGTCTACAAGTGTCAACACAGGGCATGGTTTTGTAAGTTACGGTGCAACTAAACAATGAAGTATCAGGCGGTCCTTTAAAAATAATATTTATAGAGACATTTAATCCACAGGGAAATGCTTGTGCCACAATGCAGAGTGAAAAAAGCAGGCTACAAATCCAGGCACTCAGCAGGATTTCAACTCCATAAAATAATGTCTACAGGAGACATGAGCCAAACGTGAACATATGTATATGTGTGTGTGTGTGTGTGTGTGTGTGTGTGTGTGTATGATCGCATTTCAGATGATTTTCATTATCCTTTTATGTTATACTTTCTTGTAGCTCCCAAATTTTCTACCAGGAGCATGCACGACTTTCATAACCCCTGCTTATAGACACATTCCAAGGCCAGAAGTCTTCTCTCCCTGATAGTCTTAACAGGCGGTGGGCTTCTCATGACTTCTCTTTTTGGGGCCTGACAAGTGCTCGGTGCCAGGTAGGGTTCAGCATCTGGGACCCCATAAGGCTCCATAACACTAGCAGCAGTGTGACCTTTCTTCAGAAAAGAAAGGGTCATTCTGCATGAGGCCCTGACTGGTGCTAACTTAATGAATGGCTCAAATTCTGACAGCTTAGGGATAAGTCCCCGACGTTGTGTTCCTCCCAGTGGCTCTGCTTGGGGGACCATAGGCCCTGTGTCCAGCGTGACAGGCCCCTTCCAGGGAGTCATGCCCTCTCACCCACACTCCAGTGTGGAATAGGGAAGACAGTGCCTTTGACCCAGATCTTAACTGTGCCCGCAGGATCTCATGCTGGTGAAGTCCCTCTTGCCCCCCACCCAGAAGGAAACTTGTGTATCTGGATGGCAAAATAACGCACAACTCAACACACAGAGCTCATCTGACTGACAAAAGCTTAGCAGACTCTTCAGCAGGTGCCCTGAATCATCTGCATCATATATCGGTGCCCAGGATAACTGTGAACTCCAAATTCCTATTTCCAGGAGGCCAGGCTGTCCCAAA
Source organism: Tarsius wallacei (assembly GCA_963574415.1). Lineage (NCBI taxonomy): Eukaryota > Metazoa > Chordata > Mammalia > Primates > Tarsiidae > Tarsius > Tarsius wallacei. Next base: position 7,182 of record CAUYQG010287821.1, on the reverse strand, counting down.
ACTAATAGTAGGAAGTACTCACGGTAAGCAAATTAGAAAAAGAAATTAGAGACAGAAAGTAGAATGTTCGTTAGCAGGGAATGGGGAGTTATTGTCAAATGGGTGCAGAGTTTTCATCGGGAAGATGAAAAAGTTCTGTGGATAGATGGTAGTGATGGTTGCGCAGCAATGTGAACATACATAATACCATTGAATTGTACACTTAAACATGGTTAGAATGGTAAGTTTTATTTTATGTATATTTTACCACAAAAGCAGTAATAGAATGCATACAAAACAAAACTACCACCACCTAAGGGTAGGAGCTGCCCAAAGCTAGATATAGAATTTGTGATCTAATGAACAGTCAAGCTAATTTTCTAAAATATTTTTTAATTAAAATGTAATAAGAAGAATATATCACTAGGCTGATGAAAGAATCTTGCTGCTTTTTAATTTGGTTCAATGAAACAATTTTTTTTTTTTTGAGTCAGAATCTCACTCAGGCTGCCCAGGCTGGAGTGCAGTGGCATGCTCACGGCCACCGTAGCCTCGACCTGCTGGGCTCAGCCAATCCTTCCGCCTCAGCCTTCCAAGCAGCTGAAACTACAGGCACGGGCTACCATGCCAGGCTTATTTTTTTGATTTATTGTAGAGATAAGGTCTCGCCAAGTTGCCCAGGCTGGTCTCGAACCCCTGAGCTCATACAATCCTCTCACCTTAGCCTCCCAAAGTGCTGGGATTACAAGCTTGAGCCACCGCGCTCAGCCTTAAAGAAATAATTTTTAACTTAAAAAAAAAAAAGTCAGCCAGGCACAGTGGCTCAGTCTGTAATCCCAGCACTTTGGGAGCCCGAGGTGAGAGGACTGCCTGAGTCCATGAGCTCGAGACCAGCCTGGGCAACATAGTGAGACCTCATCTCTACAATAAATCACAAAAACTAGCCAGGCATGGTGGCATGTCTGTGATTCCAGCTACTTGGAAGGCTGAGGTGGAAGGATTGTCTAAGCCCAGCAGGTCAAGGCTGTGGTGGCCGTGAGCATGACAATGCACTCCAGCCTGGGCAACAGAGTGAAACTCCGACTCAAAAAAAAAAAAGTCATCTGGGCTTCTCTTATTCACCCTTCCAAATCTCATTTGACCCCAGGAAGCCCACTAAAATCTCAGCCCTGCTGGAGTCACAGTTTTTAGTCTCTTATTCTGCCTTCCCAAGGCTCTCATCACCACCACACTCCTCCTCCTCCACTCCACACATGTGAAATCTCCTTCAACACCCAGGGAAGGTCAGGCTCAGAGGACCTACCATACATCGCCCCAGATGGGGGAAACACTCCAACCCTGTGCTCCAGTGGTTCCTGTATGGGGTTGCCAGCAGACTGAGCTTCCTTGAAAGCAAGAAGCATTCTTCCCTGTGGTAAGCAGATACCCTAGAAACTCTGTGAGGACACGGCCAGATCAGTGCCCATCTGTTGGACATGGAAACAGGCTCACTTGAGTGCAAACAACGACTGGGTAATTGGACGAGACTTCAGTCCCTCAAAGACAGGGATGAGCATTTTTTTTACCATCTAAAGTCAACTTCAAGGAGATAGGCTATGAATCCTTTGGATGCCTTAGGAGAATCTTGTGATAATGCGATGAGGCATCCCCATTTAAAAAGACAATGTCGGATATTATAGCTACTGTCCTCAAGTAGGACATGTGGACGTGAGCAACTCCTCACCCAGCTCATTCCTAAACCCCCTTCCAGGTTACTCTCCCCTCTCCTCACCTCCCTGATCCTAGCCCTTGCCCAAAAGGGTTCCCACAGCACCCTGTCCTTTGATTACATTAAGTTATTCTATGTTGAAATTAATTTCTACCTACCCGGCTCTCAGTTCCTAGCACAAGGCCCTCTCTGTATAGTATGTGAATGAAGTTTCAATCTTTAGGAACATCATAATTGTTGACATTGAATGAGCACCTAGGAAGTCTCTAAAGTATATGTATTACAGTAGTTAATCACAGTAACAGACCAAAGCTTTGTTAGATACTATTTTATCACCATTTTTCAAAGAATTAGAGAGGTTAGCAACTTGCCCAAGGTCAAACAGCCAGAAGTGGTGAACCCATGGTTCAAGTCCCCACAGCCAGAGTTCAGAAGCACATCCTTGACCACCACACCCTCATTGCTCCCACACAAAATAGAAGGAGCCAGTGGCATACAACTACTACTGCCTTGCACACTAAATCTGGAGAAGGTCTCTGGTCTAGACCTCTGATTCATGATGCTCTATTACCCTTCTTTGGCCAGATTCCATAATGCTAGGATCTGTAGATCAAATGAGAACAGCACCAAGTAGGCCAATGAAAACTCAGCTGAGAGGTGACTTTCAAGCCTTGGTGGGCATGGCAGAGACAGGCTAGCTGACCACCAGCCTAATTGCTCCTCCCTCCTGAGTCCTGGCTTACAGCTGTGAGCCCAGGTGACCAGGTTTCGGGTCATGGAATGTGAGCAGGAGTGGGGTCCACCACTTCTAGGACTGACCCACACAAACCTCCTGCAGTGATCCTCTGTGCTGTTTCTACTTCTGCCAGAGCTCAGCAGCCTTGGACACCATGAGTTGAAGATGGCAGAGCCACAAGAAGGAAGGAATCAGGTCCCCTGAATGCTCACTTGGAGGAAAGCCCTCCAGGACCAGAATGGATGCTTTGGACTTTCCATATGTGAGAAATAAACGTGTAGCATGTGAAGTCACTGAGAACTGGAGATTCGTCTGCTAGGCAGGAAGCATCGCCCTAAGTAATACAGTAGGGACGACCAGTGGGATGTGGAATTTGGCCTGTTGTCCGAAGGCATTTCCTCCCAATAAAAAGGTTGACCACCTGGGAATTAACATCCCACTTATACCATCCCTGTCATAGGCTGACTTCCAACAACAACCAGGTCTGTCATTTTACATCTTACTTCCCATGAGCACATCAATGTCCTGGAAAAGCTGCTTGAGCCCCAGAAATAAACTCACTCACCCCTGCTTAGGCACCTTCACATACACACATTATCTGAAAAAAAAACATTCTTTTCCTATTTGAAAATGGCTTAAGACAGGAGACTAGAACAGATAAGTTAGTTCATTTCCTTGTCTTCAAAAACATCCCCAGGCACTCAGCTCCTGAGTCCCTGGAAGCCGATGCGATGTGGTGGAAAGAACACGGACTTCTGAGTCACTAAGCACTCCCTTGAACAAGTCATAAACAACACGGAGTTCCTGTGACCATTAAAGGAAGAAATCTCTCGCAGCGTCAGGCTCACAGATGTGCTCAGTTCCCCAGCATCCTGCATGGGGCAACTCCAGCCTCTCAGGTTCCGGGAAGCCCAAGCCAAACCAAGGCAGAAGTGTGTGCATTTTCACAGAGAGGGTGAAGGCATCACATTCTCCTCTTAACCAACGCCATGAAGGTAGGACAGCTAAAAGCTTATATTCCACTGAGTCTCTCTGCCTAGCATCCCCCTAAAGTCACTCAGGTGAACCTTTGCATCTGGATGGCATTACATCTCCTGACTTGCTGAAATGAGACCTCAAGGGGCTTGAATCCTAGTAATTAGTCTGGAGGATAGAGAGGAATTCTGGGAAGAGGCATCAAAGTCATGGCCAAGTGAACTTGAAATGAATTTCTTGCTGACACCTGCACACTCCCTGGTGGGCAGGGAGTCCAGGATGACCCACCCAGAGCAGCTCATCACCCAGCTATGTCTGGGGAGTCTGTCCACCAAAAATCCCTCCATTTTGAAAAATTGTGACACTTGGTTGAATTTTTAACCCCTTCCCCCAAAGGGTTTATTGCCTTCCCAGAAAGTTTGGAGTTTTTTCTTTCCTGATTTATGAATTTATCAATATAAAGTCATTCCCCAAAATATGCATAAATCTAGCCACAGTTAGATCTATATTTGCTTTTACTGGAGAAAATAGCACTCTTCTTCCCTTCACAGCCTCGGTTCCCAAAAGAATAGCCTAGCCTCACAATGTGCGCGTCTCACTTCCCACTCGCCCATCAATCCACCACAGTCTGGTTTCCACTCACGCACACGCCACCCCACACATCACACCCAACATCACCACCGACTCTGTTGCTAAATCTACATCACCACGTATGGGGCTCTCTCTTGCTCATGGTCCCTCCCCATGTCCGTCTCTTGGAGACCACTCTCTCTCTCCCTGTCCCTGAAAGCGGAAGGTTCTGATCTGCCTGCTCATCTCTCTCGAGGACCTTACCACCCTGTAGTTCAAGCAGGATCTCTGTCCCAATGACTCATGGAGCCGCACCTCCACCATGCGTCTCCCTGCTGCATTCCAGGCCTGTGTGTCAACTGCCAGTCTGACATGTCCCCCTTGCTCTCTTACAGAGCCTGCACATGGGGCCTATTCACCTTTCACCCCCACCTGTTCCGCCTCCTGCAGCCCCAGCCTCAGTACACAGCACCCTCTGCACCTAGACTTTACAGCCAAATCCTTGGAGTTGACTTTCTCTGTCCCCTTTCCCTCTTCTCACAGAGCCAGCAGGTTACCAAGTCCTGCCTCCTTGACAGCCCCTCCCATTGCCTCCCATCCTTCCTCAGAGATTCAGGTCGCCAAGTTCCTGCTCTCACCTGGAACTCTCAAAATATCACCGATGCTTTTCCTGCCTCCATAACTACCTCCCTCTCATCTTCCAGTCCTCAAATTGCAGCCCAAGAGAACTTTCTATCAAAAAAAGCACACTTTGGGAGGCCGAGGTGAGAGGATTGCCTGAGCCCACGGGTTTAAGACCAGTCCGGGCAACTTGGCAAGACCTCACCTCTACAATAAACTGAAAAAAAAAAATTAGCCAGGCATGGTGGCATGTGCCTATAGTTCCAGCTACTTGGAAGGCTGATGCAGAAGAATCACCAGAGCCCAGTAGGCAGAGGCTGCGGTAGCCGCGAGCATGCTACTGCACTCCAGCCTGGGTGACAGAGTGAGACTCTGACTCAAAAAAAAAAAAAAAGCACAGTTGGTCAGGTTTCATTCCTGTAGAAAATCCTGACAACATGCAGGGTGAAGTCTAAGCAACTCAGTAGAGCAACAAAAACCACCACCATGAGCTCCCCTTGCCTGCCCCTTCTCTCTCTCGTCACTTCCGGAGCCCTCATACTTCAGACTTAGGGACCATCGGCAGCTCTCTGAGAACTACACTCCTTCTTCACACTTCCTCCCCTGTGCCTGTGTGCTGGTCCCTCTGTCTGGAGTGCCCACCCAGACTCAAGTCATTCAGTGAGAACTCAGCTGTCTTTAGAGCTGAAACATCAAAGGCAGAAGAATGTCATTGGTCCCAATTTGGACTCTGGAGTCGGGTAGACGGGTTATAAACCCTAACCCATCACTTACTAGGTGTGTGAGCCTGGATGGGTTGCCTAATCTCTTTGAACCTCAGTTTCTTCATCCATAAAATGGGGATAATGACAGTCTGGACCCACTGTGTTACTTGAGGATGAAACACAATGATGGCTCCCTGGGCAATAGCCTTAGCTGCATTGTTCTCCCTTGAAGCCTTACCCTGCCCTCCCCACACCCCCTTTCCCACACTGTACTCTGTGGAGGTTTGTATTCTGGGCCTCTGGCAATGTAGATGCCCAATAAGCACTGCTGGGTGATACCATCAAACCAAGAACATCACACAACATTCAGGATATGTAGTGGCTTGGATTGTGACTGTTCTTTGCCTACCACACTACTACCAGGCCTGGTCAGCCCTGACCTGAATTACAAAATGGGCCTCCCTAACTGATCCCCACCTTCCGCCTCCCACTTCCCATCTCTTTGGCTTCACTTCGTCCTGTTCATGCAGCCCTGAGGGCTCCTCCACCACCCCTGGCACAGGTCCAAACTCTGTTGCCAGTCTCATCAGGTTCCCCACCACCATCATGCAGTCCCCTCTTCCCTGTTAAGTTCAGTTCCCAAAGGCCTTTGAGCTCGCCCTTTGACTGCCCTGGGGAAACATGGCCCCTTCTGCACTTACATCAAGTCTCTGCCTTATTTCTCTCACTCCTGCTAAAACCTGCCTTGTCCTTTTAAGCAGTCAGCTCTGCAATATTGACTAAAGACCTACTATGATCTGTGGTGCCCACAGGAGCTTCATAGTATCTTCAGGGAATACTATTCAAATCAACAATTATTGGCAAGCATTGCAGCGGAGGGGATATCAAGACGTGTGGACACAGAGTCGGGAGTTGGAGTGACTGCACACCCGAGGGAAGCTCCCAGAGAAGGTGGCACCAGGGTTGGATCTTAAGGAACGAGCTGGAGCGTTCAGGTACAAAGGCTTCCCCACCTCTGACCCACCTTCTTCTCCCATGCATTCTTCAAACTCCTGGAATCTATGCCAGAGGTCACCAGACCTGGCTTTCCAGAAGGTCCAGCAGGAAGTGTCCAAGAATTCAGCTTCCTGACCCATTCCCTAACAGAGTCTCTGCAGTTTGAGATCCAAGAGGAAAAATGCTTTTTAAAAAAAAAAACTCCCCAGGGAATTCTGTTGATCAGCCAGGTTTGGGACATACAAGCCATGTTCAAGTCTGTCCATTCCGCACTATGGATACCTGGTGAACAAGATGGGTCTCCCCATCTTCCGAGAAATGGGAGAGACAAACAGTTACAACGCTGATGTCACAGAGGGCACAGATCATGCCATTTGGCACCTCACTTAGCCTTGAACCCATCAGGTCTTTTGTGCATTGATCTTATCTGGACAATTAACACACAACCTCAAGGAAAAGGCTAATGTTTTTGTATCTTTTCTATTTCCCAAAGTATTCATCTCGGTTCTGGGTTCCCAGCTGGTACTCAATCAATATTTAAAATTCAAATAATTCAACTTTTTGTATTATGTTCTTTTTTTGATGAATTAACACATCAATGAGTTGTTTACTGATTGTTGTCTTTGTAATTCCAGTGCCAGTGTGAACCCTCTCCCAGAAGACAGTTTAAGAATGTGTTTGTTGATAGCAAGAACATGGAACCAACTGTGCTGCCCATCATAAGGGGACTGAATAAAAAAAAAAAAATGTGGTACATATACATGATGGAATATTACGCAGCCATAAAGGAAAAATCACGAACTTCACAGCAACCTGGATGGAATTAGAGTTTATAATACTGAGTGATCTCTCACGGAAACAAAGAGCTGTCTATCACATGTTCTCACTCATAA